>JAGXJF010005191.1:195000-296525 GCA_019208055.1 Stipa capillata | reverse complement strand
AAAAAAAAAAAACAACAAACAACAAAAATCAAAAAACAAAATCAAAAAAAACAAAACAAAAATCAATCAAACAACAAAAAAAACAAACAAAAAACCAAACAAAAAAAAACAACAAAACACAAAAACAAAACATCAATCAACACAATCAACAAACAAACACAACAAAAAAATCAAAACAACAACCAACAAAAAACACAAAATCAAAACCCACAAAACAAAATCACACAAAAAAACCACAAAACAAAAACAAAAAAAAAAAACAAAACACAACAAACAAACAAAAAACCAAACACCAACACAACAACAAAACAAAACACACAACACCACAAAAAAATCAACAAAAAAACAAATCAAACCACCAAAAAAAACACACACATCAAAAAAAGAAAAAACAAAAACACACACCAAACAAAATCCACAACATCACACAAACACAACAACAACAAAAATCAAAAAAACACAAAAAAACAACCAAAAAACACAAAAGACAACAATCACAAAAACACAAAAAAAACAACAGCAAAAACAAATCACAACAAAGACAACAACACACACAACACAAAAAACCACAAAATATCACAACAAAACAACCAAAATCAAAAGCAACAAAATCAACATCAAACACAAAACTCACAACACAAAGCAACAATCACACAAAAAACACAAAACACACACAAAAAAAACAAAACAACAAAAACACAACATACAAAACCAAAAAATACAACAAAACAACAAAAAATCACAAAACAAACAATCAAAAAAAACAACACACAACACATCACACACCAAACAAAAAATAAAACAAAGCAAACATCAAAACACAAAAACAAACCACAACATCATCACACACACAAACACAACACCATTTCACATCAACAAAAACAAAAACAAAACACACACACACAAAAAGCAAAAACAATCAACACAAAACACATCACACAAAACACAACAACACATCAAAAACACAACAACAACCAAAACAAACAAAAATCATCAACCAAACAAAAAACACAACAACAAAAAACAAAAAAAAAAAAAAAAACAAATCAATCAAAAAAAATCATCATCAAACAACCAAACCACCAAAACAAAAAAAAAAAAAAACACAAAACAAATCAAAAAAAAACACAGCAAACAAACACAAATCCAATCAAAAAAACAAAACAACCCAACAACAACAAAAAAACAAAAACAAAAACCCACACAAAAAATCAAACAAAAAAAACAAAAAAACACAACCAAAAAACACACAACAAAAAACACAAAACCACACACACAAAAAAAAAAAACAAAAAAAAAACAAAAAAACAAAAACAGAACACACACATCCAAAAATCAACGAAAAAAAACAAAAACAAACTTCAAAAAAACCAAAAAAACAAACCAAATCCAAAAAAACACATCAAAGACCAAACAAAAACAAAACCAACAAACAATCAAAAACAAAACAAACAAAAACCAAAAAAAAAAAAACCACCCAAAAAAGAAATCAAAAAAAACAAAACAAAACAAAAAAACGACACAACAAACAACCCAAAAAACAAAAAAATCAAAAAAAACAACAAATCAACAAAAAAAACAAAACACCAAACAAACAACAAAAAACACAAAATCAGGAAAAAAAACACAAAAACAAAAAAAAAACAAAACACAACAAAAAAATTTTCAAAACAAAAATCAGATCAAAAAAAATCAAAAAAAAACAAAACAAACCAAAAAAAGAACACACAAAAACAACAAACCAAAAAAAAAAAAATAAAAAACACACAAACACATCAAAAAAAAACACAAACAAAACAATCAAAACACCTCACAAAATCCAAAAAAAAACAAAAAAAAAATCACAAATCAACAGAAGACCAAAAAAACAATCAAACAAAAAAAAAACACCAGACACACAAATCAAAAATTCACAAAAAACAAACCAACACAAAAAAAAGTTCAAAACAACAAACAAATCAAAAACAAACATCCACCACAAAACACAAAAAAAAAACAACAAAAAACCACAACAACACAAAAAATAAAAAAACAAACAACAAACATAAATCAAACAATCACAAACCAATCAAAAAAAAAAAACACAAAAACCCCAAAAAACCAAACATCACAAACAACAATCAAAACATCACAAAAAAAAAACAAACAAAAAAAACAAACACAAAAAAAAAAACAAACAACAAAAAAAAAAAAAAACAGACACAAAAAAAAACAACCGACAATCACACAACAACAACAAAAACACAAAACCAAAAAAAAAAAATCAGTCAAAAACAACCAAAAAAAAAAAAAAAGACAAAAAACACAAAAAATTTCAAAAACAAACAAAACAACAAAAAAAAACAACACAACAAAAACACAAAAACACAAAAACAACAAAAAAACAAAAAAAACCACAAACAAAACAAAATCAAAAAACCACAACAAAAAAAAAAACCAAAAAAAAAACCAAAAAAAACAACCAAAAAACACATTCACAAAAAACAACAAAAAAAAAAACAACACCAAACACTCAAAAACACCACAACAACCAAGAACAACATCAAAAACAACAAAAAACAAAAAAACACCAAACAAACATCAACAATCAACATCAAAACCAAAAAAAACACACACAAAACCACACACAACAAAAAAAGACACAAATCAAAACAAAAAATCAATCAAAAACAAACCCACAAACACAAACACAATCAAATCAAAACAAAAAAAACAAAACCAAAAAAACACATCAAAAAAACAAAAACAAAAGAAAACACACACCAAACCCATAAAAAAATCAAAACAGACACACAAAAATCCCAATCAAAAACAAAAAAAAAAATCACAAACACACACAAACACAACAAAAAACAAACACAAACAAAAAATCCATCCAATCATCATCACACAAAAAAAAAAAACAGAAAAAATCACAAAAAAAAACAACACAAAACAAAAAAAAATCAAATCACGTCAATCCAAAAAACAAAAACAAAACAACAAAAAAAAACACAATCACATCAAATCAACACACAACAACCAACAAAAACACACACACAAAAAAAAAAACAACAACAAAAAACAACACACAAAAAAACCATCAACACAAACATTCAAAAAAACCAAAGAAATTCAACCAACAAACAAAAACAACAAACAAAAACAAAAAAAAAAACAACACACCCAAAAAAACAAACATCATAAAAAAAAAAAAAGACACAAACAAAAAAAACAAAAAAACACCCCATTCAAAAAAAACAAAACAAAAATCAAAACACATCAACGAACAAATCAATCACCACAATAACAAAACCAAAAAAAAAAAACATCAACAACACACAAATCACACAAACAAAACAAGCAAAACAAAACACAGCAAAAAAAAAAAAACAATCAAAAACAATTCCACAAAACAAAAAATCAAAAAAAACAAACAAACAAAAATCAAAACAACCACATCACAAAACACCATCACCAAAATTTCAAGACACACAAAAAAAAAAAAAAAAAAAAAAAAAAAAAAACCAAAACCAAAACAAATAAAGAGAACCACAAAAACATCAAAATCAACATCAAAAAAATAAAAAACAAAAAACAAACAAAAAAAAACCAAACACAAACAAAATCAAAAACTCAACAAAAAACCAGACAAAAAAACTCAAAAACAAACAAAAAACAACATCACAAAAACCATACATCACAAACAACAAACAAGCAAAAAAAAAAAAACAAAAACAAAAACCAAACACAAAAAAAAATCAAAAACACCAAAATTCACAAAAACAAACAAAAACAAAAATCAAACCAAACAAAACATCAATAATCAACCCCCAAAACAATCAACAAAAAAAAAACACCAAAAAACACAAAACAAAAACCAAGACACAAAACCAAAAACAAACATCCCAAAAAAACAAAACAAACAAACAAAATCAAAGCAATCACTCAAAAACACAACATCAAAAACAATCAAAAAAAACAAACAATTCAATTCAACAAAAAAAAAAACATCAATCAAACCACAAACAAAAAAAAAAAAATCACACGAAACAACAATCAAAAAACAAACAATCAAATCAAACAGCAAACACAACAAAAAACAAAAACAATCACAAAAAAAAATCAAAAAAACAACAACACAAAAACAAAAAAATCAAAAAAACAAAAAATCACATCACACATCAGACACAAAAGCCAACCATCATCAAACACAAACAAAAAAAAACAAATCAAAAAACCACACAAACAAACACACAATTCATACACAAAACCAAAACAATCACACAAACATCACAGAACAAAAACCAAAAAACAAAAAATCAAACAAAAACAACCAACAAAAAAAAAATCAACCACATCAACAAACTAACCCACATCAAAAAAAAAACAACAAAAAACACAAAAACACAAAATCACAAAATCAAAACAAAAAACAAACAAAAACCACACAAAACAAAAACAAATCATAACAAAACAAAAAAAAACAAAAGTCAAAAAAATCACAAAAAAAAAAAAAACATCAAAAAAAAAAATCAACAAAAAACAATCAAATCAAAAAACAAAAAAAACAAAACAAAACAAAAAAAACAAAAAACTCAAAAATCAAACACAAAAAATCAAAACAAAAACACACAACCAAACAATCAAAAAACAACAAACAAAAAAAATCAAAAAAAACAAAAGACAATCAACAACAACAAACACAAAAACAAAAACACCAAAAACACAAACAAACAAGAAAATCAAAAAATCAAACAACACACAAAAAAAATCAAATCACAAAAACAAAAAACACGAACAAATCACACACACAAAACAACAACAACAACCCAAAACACAATCAACAACATCACAATCAAAAAAAACACACACACAAAATAAAAACAAACAACAACAGAAAACAAAACAAAACAAACAAACAAACCAACCAAAAAAAAAAAAAACAACAAAAAACACAACAAATCAAAAAACAAATTCAAACAAACCATCAGAAAAAAACAAAAAAAAAACACAAAAAAAAACACAAAACAAAAAACAAAAAAACACAAACAACATTCAATCAAAGTCCCAAAAAAAAACAACTCATAACCACAACAACAACAAACAAATCACAAACAACCAAAACACACAACAACAACAAAAATCAAAAAAATCAAAATCAAAAAACACACAAAACACAAAAACCAACAAAAAAAAAAAAAAAACAACCACAATCCAAATAACAACAAACAAAACAAAAAACAACACAAAACAATCACATCAAAAAAAAACAAATCAAAAAAATACAAACAATCACACAACAAACACACAAAACAAAACAACAAATCAAACACATCAAAAAAAAACAAATCAAAAACAAACATTCCCACAACAAAAAAAATCAAAATCAAAAACAAGAATCAAAAACAATTTTTCCATCAAAACCGAAAACACAAACAAAAAACATCACAAAACAACAAAACAAAAAAAAACGACAAAAAAGAAAATCAACACCAAAAAAAAACAAAAAAAACAAAACATAAATCAACAAACATCAAAAAAAACAACAATCAAAACACAAAAAACACCAATCAACAAAACAAACATCCAAACAAAAAAAAACAATCAAAAAAAAACAAAACAAACACCAAAAACAAAAACAACAAAAAAAAAAAAAAATCAACACAATCACACAAAAAAACCAAAATCACAAAATCAATCACAACAAACAAAACAAGATCAAAACAACATCACTACAACCACCAAAACAAAACAAAAATTTTCAAACAGCAACAAAAAAAAAACAACAAACAACATCAACATCAAACGAACAAAACAAACAATCAAAAATCACAAATTCAATCAAACAACAACCAACAACAAAACAAAAACAAAAAAAAAAAATCAGCAATCAACACATCACACAAACAACAAAAAACACAAACAAAAAAAAAATCACAAAAAACAATTTTTCCACACACAAACAACAAAACAGAAATCACAAACACAAAAACAACGCAATCCAGGATAAAAAAAAAAAAATTCAAAACAAACAAATCACAAATCACATCAAACAAACCACACCAAAAAAAAAAAAATTCATTCAAGTCAATCACCAAATCAGAAAACACAACAACTCACCAAATAACAAACAAAACAAAAAACATCCCAAACCACAACAAACAAACAACAAAAAATCAAAGAACATCAAAAAACAAAAAAAAATTCAACAAATCAAATCAAACAAAATTCAATCCACCATTCAAAACAAAAATCAAAACAAACAAACCAAACAACAAAAGCAAAAAAAAAAAACAAAATCAAATCAATCAAAACAAACAAACACACAAACAAAAAAAACAACAACAATCAAAAAAAAAACACAATCAAAACCCAACAAAAAAAAAACATCAACAACAAAAACAGCAAACAAAAAAACAAAACAAATCAAAATCGAAAAACAAGCAAAAAAAAAAAAACACAAATAAAAAAATCACCAAAAAAAAGTCACAAAAACAAACACAAACACACAATCAAAAAAAAAACACAAAAAAAAAAAACCAAAAAAAATCCACAATCAAATCAAAAGACAAACCCAAACAAACAAAAAAATACAAAACAAACAACATCAACAATCACACAACAAAAGCAGCCAAAGACAAAAACAAAAAAACAACACAATCCAAAACAAAGGCAAAAAAACCAAAAATCAATCAACAAAAAACAACAACAACACACATCAGAAACACAAACAAAGCAAAAAAACAAAAAACACACAAAAACAATCACAAAAATCACACACAAACACAACAAAAAAACAACAAAACCAAATCAAACAACCAAAAAAAAGATCATCACAAACAAAACAAAAAAAAAAAAAAAAACACAACACAAAAAAAAACCAAAAAAAAAAAAACAAAAAACAAAAAAATTCACCACAATCACAAAAACAAAAATCACAGAAAAACAACAACAACCAAAAAAAATCAAAAAAAAAACAACAAAAGCACAAAATGCAAAAAAAAAAACAAGCAAAAATTCAAACAAACACACAAAAACACAAAACACAATCCACTTGTCACAAAAACAACATCCATCAAACAAAAATCAAAACATCACAAAAAATCAAACAAACAAAAAGCAAAAACAACAACAACACAAAAAAACATCACAACAAAAAACAACAAACAACACAAAAAAATAAAACGATATTTCAACAATCACAAAAACAAAACAATCAAAAAAAAAAAAAAAACAACACAAAAACAAACACATTCACAAAACATCACAAATCAAAAAAAAAAACAAAAAACAAAAACCCAAAAAACAAAAAAAATCAAAACACAAAAAATCAAAAATCAACAAACACAATCAAAACAAAAAACAACAAAAACAAAACATCAAAAAAAACAAATCAAATCAAAACAACAAAAACACACAATCCAAACACAAAAAAACAACCAATCACAATCAACAAACAAAAACAAAAGAACAAAAACAAAAAAACAACACATCAAACAACAAACAACAATCAACAAGAAAAATCAAAAAAAAAAAGAAAAAATCATTCAAACACACAAAAGAACAAAAAATAAATATTCAAAAATCACACACCACATCATCAAACCAAAAACAAAACAAAAAACAACAAAAAAAATTTTTCACAAAAACAACACAACAAAACAAACCAAACAAAACACAACACATTCACATCAACACAAAAAAAAACACACATCAAATCCAAACAAAACAAACAAAAAAAAAAACAACAACACACAACAATCAAACAAACAACACACAAAAAATCAACAAAAACACACACACAACCCAAACAACACAAAGAAAAAACAAACAATACACACCATCGAAACATCACAAAAAAAAAAACAACAAAACAAAAACACACAACAAACAAAAAAAACCACAATCAAAAAAACAAAAACAACAAAAAGCACAACACCAAAAAAAAAAAAAAAAAATCACAAAACACAAAAACAATTCAAAAAACACACAAACAACAAGAAAACAAAATCAAGAAAAAAAATCAAAAAGTCAAAAAAACACAAAAAACAAAACAAAAACAAAAAGCAAAACAAAACACAAGAGCAAAACACAACAAACAACAAAAAACAAAATTCAACAACAAACCAATCAAAAAAACACACAAACAAAAAACCAACCAACAAAAATACAAAAATTCCAACAAAAAAACAAATAAAACACACAAAAAAACAAAAAAAAATCAAAACACCATCAAACACACAAAGAAAGTCAAACCAAACCAAAGTCACACACAACAAACAAATACCAATCAATAAATCACAAAAACACAACAAAACAAGAAATTCCAATCAAAAACAACAAAAAAACAAAAAAAAAACAACCAAAACAATCCAACAACAAAAAATCAAACAAACAAAAAACAAAAACACAAAAAATCAACAACAAAAATCAAACACACAACACAAAAAATCTCAAAACAAAAAAAAAAAAAAACTTCCACAACACACCAACAACAAAAATAACAAAAAAACAAATCAGAAAACAAAATCAACAACAAACAACAATCAAACACAAAAACAAAAAACAACACAACACAATCAAACAAACACAAAAAACCACATCAAACAAAAAAAAAAAACAACAACACACCAAACATCACAAACAAAAAACACAAAAAAAATCACAACAAAAAAATCAAAAAAAATCAACAATCAAAATCAACACATCAAACAACAAAAACACAACAGCATCCCAAAAAAAGAAACACAAAAACACACACACACAAAAAACAACAAAAAAAACAACAACAACGACACACAAAAAAAACACCAACACAATCACACAACTAAAACCAAAAAAAAAAAAAAAAACACGACAATCAACACCATCAAAAAAAACCAAAAACAATCACAAACCCCCAAAACAAAACACAAAACACAAAAAAACATCAAAATCACACAAAAAAAACTAGCGTAAACACAAAAAACCCACCACAAAAAATCATCCAAAACAGCAACAAAAAAACAATCAACCAAAAAAAAACCCAGAAGAATTCCCCCCCCCAATCATTCAAAACAACAAATCAAAATCACACACCCAAAATCAACATTCCAAAAACACACACCGAAAACACAAAAAACACAAAAAAAAACAACAAAAACAAACAAAAAAAACAAAAACAAAAAATCAATCAAAACAAACACACAAACAACAAACCAAACAAAAAAACCAAATTCAAACAAACACAAAAAAAGCAAAACAAACAAAAAAAAACACACAAACAAATACACACAAAAATCCACAAAACAAATCAAAAACAGACACAAACAAAAAACAAAAAAAAACACAAACAAAAAAAAACCACACATCAAAAAAAAAACAACAACAACAACAAAACAAACAAAATTCATCAATCACACACAACACAAAAACAAAAACACAACAAAAACCCAAACATTCAAACAAATCACAATCAAACACAAACATCATCAACAAAAAATCAAAAAAACCACAATCCACAAAAACAACAAAAAAACCAAACAAAACAATTCGCCAAAAATCAAAAAACAAACACAACACAAAAAACACCAAAAAAAGATCAAACACAAATTCATCTAAAAAAAACCAAAAAGCATCACAAAAAAAAACAAAAAAACAAACCAAACACAAAAAACAACAAAAAAAAAACCACACACAAAAATCATCAGAAAACAACAATCAAATCAAAAAAAAAAAAAAAACAAAAAACACACAACCAAACAACATTCAAAACAAACAAAACAACAATAACACAAAAAAACAGAAACAACAAACAACAAAAAAAACAAACACAAAATTCAAAAAAAAACAAAAGAAACACACAAAAAACCACACACACGCAACAAAAATCCAACAAAAACAAAAAAAAAACAAACAAAAAAAACAACAACAAATAAAAAAAAAAACACCAACACACATCCACCACACACAAAAAAAATAAAAAAAAACAAAACAAACACACAAAAAAAAAAATCCCCCACCCACAAAAAAACAAAAAAAACAAACACAAACACACAATCAAACACAACAAAAACAAAAAACACAAAAAAACAAAATTCCAAACCAAAAACAAAGCAAAACACACACACAAGACACACCAACAAAAAAACAAAAAAAACAAAACAACAACAAAAAACACAAAAAAAAAAAAAAAAACCATCCAACAAAAAAAACAAAACAACAAAACCCAAAATGCAACATCAAACCAAAAAACAAAAAAAACATTCAAACACACAACATCAAAATCAAAAAAAAACCATCAAAAAAAAAAAAAACAAACAACATCATCATCAAAAAAAAACAAAACACAAAACACAATCAACACCATCAAAAAAAAAATCCAAAAAAAAACAAAAAGAAACAAACAAACCAAAAAAAAAAAAAAAAACAAACCAAAAACAAACACAAACACCACAAAACAAAAATCAAAATCACAACACACAAAAAAACAAAAACACAAAAAAAAAACAAAACAATTCCAACCCAAATCAAATCAACGAAAATCAAATCAAAAACAAAAACACCAACAAAAAAATCACAACAACATAAAACAACACACCAAACACAAAAAAAAAAACGTCCAACACCAAAACAACAAAAAACAATCAATCAACCATCACATCACAAACAAACACAAAAATCAAGACAAATCACACAATTCAAAAACAAAACAAAAAAATCACAAAAAACAAAAAAAACAATCAATCAAAACAAAAACAACAAAAAAAACATCAAAAGCAAAACAACAAAACAAATCAAAAAAACAAAAAAAAAAAACATCAAAAAAACATTCAGCAATCAAACAGATAGTCAAAAAAAAACAAAAACAAACAAAAAACAAAACCAAAAAAAAAAAAAATCAAAAAAAAACAAAACAAAACAACCATCAAACAAAACAACAAAATCAACAAAACAACAACAAAAAACAAAACATCAAAAAAACACACCAACAAAAAAAACCAAAAACAAATCAATAATCACATTCACCAAACAAAACATCAACAATCAACAACAAATCAACAAAAACAACAACAAAAACAACAAAAAAACTAGGCAACATAGCCCAAAAATTCACAATCAACGACAGACAATCACACAAAAATCATCACAAACAATTTTCAAACAACACAAACACAAATCCAACAATCCAAACTTCAATTCAAACAATCAATCAAACAACAAAAAATCAACACACAAATCACAAACCAAAACCATCACAACAAAAAAACCAAACAAAAAAAACCAACCACACATCAAAAAAAAAATCACAACAACACACAATCACAAACCAAAAACACAAAACCATTTCAAACACAAAAACAAGACAAAAAACCAAAAACACAAAAAAAACACAAAAATCAAAAAACACACAACAACAAAAAACAAATCAAACACCCACATCCAAAAAAAACACAACCAACAAAACAACAAAAAAACAACAAAACAACACAAACACAACACAAAAAACAACAAAAAATCAAAAAATCCCATCATCCATAAAAAAGACCATCAAAAAACAAACAACAAAAAAAAAACCAAAAACAACAAACACAAAATCAAAAACACAGGAAAAAAAACAAACACACAACAAAAAAGAAACACAGACACAACAAAAACATCAACAAAAAAAAAGCAAAAAAAACAAAACATAAAAAAAAACAAAACCAAAAAAACAAACAAAAAAATCAAAAAAATCAACACAAAAAACAACAAACAATCCAAAACAAAAAAAAAAAAAACAAAACACAAAAAAAAAAACAAATCACACAATCAAAAACAAAACAACCAAACAAATCCACACACAAAAGACACCACACACAAAACACAAAAACAAAAAACACAAAAAATTCAACAACCCAATCAATCAAAACAAAACCAAAAAAACAAAACAACAACAAAAAATCCTCAAAAAAAAAAAAAAACAGACATCAAACAACAAAATCAAACAATCACAACAAAAAAAACAAATCAAATATCAAACAAAAAAATCAAAAACACAACCAAACACAACACAACACAAACAAACCAAACAAAAACAACACATCAAATCAAATCAACGAACAAAAAAAAAACAACCAAACAAAAACACCATCACATCAAACAAAAACACAAAAAAAAAACAAAAAATCCACCAAAAGAAAAAAAAAAACAAAATCCACAAATTAAAACAAACAACAAACAAAAACAAAAACAAAAACAACATAAAAACAACAAACAACCACAACAAAAAAACAAAAACAAAAGTAAATCAAAAAAAAAAAGAAAACAAAACAAACAACCAAATCAAAAACAAAAAAAGAATCAAACAAAATAAAAAAACAAAAACAAAAACAAAAAACACAAACAACACACACGCAATCCATCAAACAACAAAAATCACAAAAAAAACACAAGACCAACCAACAAAAAACAAAAAAAAACAAACAAAAAAAAACAAAAACAAAAAAAAACAAAAAAACAAAAACAATAAAAAAAACAAAACAAACAACAAAAAAAAAAATCAAAACAAAAAATCATAAAAAACAAAAACAAAATCAAACACAAACAAAACAACAAACACAACACAACAAATTCAAAACCCAAAAAACATCAACAAAAAACCAAAATTTCACAAAACAATCAAAAAAAAACCAAAACCACAACACAAACAACACAACATCAACCAAAGTCAAAACACAAATCAACAAAAACAAAAACAACAAAAACAAAAAACAAAAACAACAAAATCAAAAAACACAACCAAACAAAAAAAATCACACAAATCAAACAACCAAAAACAACAAAAAAAACATTCAAAAACAAACACCCAACAAACAAAAAAAAAAACAACAACCAAATCAAAATCAAATCAACAAAAAATCAAAAAAAACATCCACAATTCCGAAAAAATCATCACAAACATCAGAAAAATCAAAAAACACAAAACCACACACACATACAAAAAAAACACAACAAAAAAAACAACAAAATCAACCACAACAATCACACACAATCAAAAACACATCACAAAAAACCAAAAACAGTCAAAAAAAAACATCAACAAAACCACACACAAACCAAACAAATCAAACAAAAATCAACAAAAACAAAAAAATCAAAAATCACACACAAAACAAATCAAAATCAACAAAAAAACAAAAAAAAAAAAAAACAAACAAATCCAACAAAAACAAAAAAACAAAAAACCACAGTTACAAAAAAATCAAAACAAACAATCCAAAAATCACACATCACAAACAAAATCACAAAAAAAATCAAAAACAACAAATCAAACACAAAAAAAAAAAACAACACACATCAAAACAACAAACAAAATCAACAAAAAAAAACAAAAAACAAATCAATCACAAACAAAATCAAACATCACCACAAACAAAAGAACAAAAACATCAAAAAAAATCATCAAAAACAAAAAGACAAACACAAAAAAAACACTGTCAAAAAAAAATTTCAACACAAAAAAACAAACAAAAACAACACACATAAAAACAAAAAAAACATCAACAAATCAACAAAACCAAACAAAAAAATCAAAAAAAATAAAAAAAATTTCAGAAAACACAAAAAAACAATCAAATCAACAAAGATCAACAATCACAGGAACATCACACAAACACAAAACCACAAAACAACAAAACAAACATTCAAACAAACACAACCAATCAAACACAATCCAAACAAAACAACACAGACAAAAAAAAACAAACAACCAACAACACAACACAAAAAAAACAAAACAAAAACAAAATCACAAACACACAAAAAACAAAAAAACACAAAAAGAAAACATCAAAACAACAAAAAAAAATCAAACAACAAAACAAGACAAACACCAAATATCAAAAAAATCACAAAAAAAACACAAAAAACAACAACAACACAAATCAAAAAACACACAACCAAACAAACCAACAAAACAACACATCATCAAATCAAACAACCCCACAAAAAAAAAAACAAAACATCAATCAAACAATCCAACAAAAACCAAACAAAAAACAACAAAATCAAAAAACATCAACAAACACAAACAATCAAACCAATCATCAACAATCAAAAAAAAAAAAAAAAAAAAAAAACAAAAACAACAACCAAAACACACAACAACAAACAAAACAAAACAAACCCAATCACAAATCAAAAACCAAAAAAACAAACAAACAAAAAAAACCAAAAAAAACACCCAAAAAAAAAACCAACAACAAAGAATCAAAATCAAAAAAAAAAAATTCATCAAAACAAAAAAACAAAACCAAACAAAACAAAACAACAAAAAAAAAACAACACAAGAAAAACAAACAACACAAAAACACAAAAAAACAAAACAAACCACACAAAACCACAAAAAAAACATCAAACAACAATTCAACCATCCAACACACCAACAAAAAACAAAAAAAACAAAAAAAAAAAATCAACAACAAAAAAAACAAATCATCACACAAAAAAACAAAGAATCAAAAACAAGACACAAAACAAATCAAACAAACAATCAATCACAACAAACAAACAAAAACCACACACACCACACAAAAAAAACAACAACAAACACCAAAAAATCACACACAAACAAACAAAACCAAACAAACCACAAAAAACAATCAACAAAAAAAGCAAAACACAAAAAGTCACATTCAAAAAAAAAAAAAACAAACAAACAACAACAAACAAAACAAAATCATAAAAAAATCAACACAAAAACAAAAAATCACAACACAAAAGTCACAAAAACACAACAACATCAAAAAAACCAAACATCAAACAAAACATCAAATCAAAAAACAACACCCAAAAAAAAAAACAAACAATCAAAAAAAAAAAAAAAAAACAACAACAACAAAAAAAAAAACAAACAATCACAACCCAAAAACAAGCAAAAAACATCGAACATTCAAAAACAAAAAAAAAAAAAAAAAAACAAAAATTCAACAACAAACCAACACCAAAAAAACAAATCAAAATCAACCACAAAACCACAAACAATCACACACATCAAAAACAAAACCACACATCCAAAACATCAACACAAAACACAAAACAAATCAAAACAAAACAAACAAAAAAAAAAAAAAATCAAAAAAAACAAAAAATAACAAATTCAAAAACAGAAAAACAACAGACAACAAAAACAACAAACAACAAAACATACAAACAAATCAACACAAAGAAACAACAAAATCAAATCACAAAAACATCAATCAACAACCAAAACAAAATCAAAAAAACACAACAACACTAAAAACAACACAAATCAACTCACACAACACAAAAAACACAAAAAACATAAATCAAGCAACAAAACAACCAAATCAAAAAAACATTTCACACACACAAAACAATCAAACAAAATCAACAGCAGACAACACATACAAAAACAAAACAAATCCAAAAACACACAAATCAGCACAAACACATCACTCACACAACACCACACGACACAAACAAAACACACAACCAACACACAAAAAACACAAAAACAACAAAGCAAAAACATCAAGACAAACAAAGCACAACACAGCACAAACACAAACAGATCACATCAAAATCAAATCAACACAAAACACAAATCAAAAAAAAAAAACAAAACAACACACAAACAATTCAACCAAAAAAAACAAAAAACAAAAAAAAAGAAAACACAAAACAAAACAAAAAAACACAAAAAAAATCAAAAACAAAAAAAACAAAATCAACACAATCAAACAAATCAAACAAACAATCATCAAAAAAACACAAAAACAAAAATCAACAACAAAAACATCCAAAAACAAAATCACCAAAAAAATAAAAAATCACAACAACCACCCAACACAAATAGAACACATCAAAATCACACACAAAACCAACACAAAAAAATCAAAATCCAAAACAAATCCACAACAAAAAAATCAAAAAAAAAAAAACCAATCAAAAAAAAACCATCAAACCACAAAACAAACAACAAAAAAACCAAAAAACAACCAGCAATCAAACACACAACCAACAAAAAAAAATCAATAACAAACACAATAAAAAAAAAATTCAAAAATTTCAACACAACAAAGCAAAATCATCAACAAAAATCACAAAAACAAAAACCCACACAAACAAAACAAAAACACCAACACCAATCAAAAACAACAAAATCAAACAAAAAAAAAAAAAAACAAACATCAAAACAAACAAAAACAAAACAAATCAAAAAAAACAAACAAAAAACAAAAAAAACCAAAACAAACAAAAAAACAAAACAAAACACAGCAACAAAAACAAAACAACCAACAACAAAAAACAACCAAACAACACAATCACACAAAACACACACAAAAAAAAACACAATCAAAAAACCATCATCAATCAAGCAAAAGCACAAACAACCACAGAACAAAAACAATCAAACAATCACAAAAAAAACCAACCAAAAAAAAACAACAAACACACAATTCACACACAACAAAAAAAAAACAAAACAAACCCAACAAAAAAAAAAAAACAAGAACAAACACAACAAAAGCAATTCAACACATCAATCAAAAAACAAAAACATCCATCCAAAACAAAATCAAAAACAAACCAAAAACACAAAAAAACAAACATCAAAACAACCAAAAAAAAAAAAATCAACAAATCAATCAAAAACAAAAAACACAAAAAAAAACACACAAAGCACAACAAAAAACAAAACAGAAAAAAAAAAAAAAAAAAAAAACACAACACAAACACACAAAAAAAAATCAAACAAGACGAAAACAACAAACAAAACAAAAAAAAAACAATCACAACAAAAAAAAAAAAAAACAAAAAACAAAATCATCACAACACCAAAAAAAAGAACAAAAAAACAAACAAATCAAACAACAAAAAACAAAAACAACAACACAAAACACAAAATCAATCAATCAAACAAACAAAAAAAAACAACACAAAAAAAAACAAAAAACATTCAACAAAAAAAAAAAAATCAAACACAAAAAAAAACAACCAATACAACAAAAAAAACCACCAAAACCAAAAATCAAAACAACAAGAAAAAAAAACAAACAAAAACCAAAAAAAACACAAACAAAACCACCAGCACAAACACCAAAAAAATCACAAAAAAACAAAAATCAAACAAAACACAAAAAAACAACAACAAAGCAAAAAACAAACAAAACAAAACCAACAAACAACACACATCAAAAAAACAAACACACAAACAAATCCAAACAAAAAACAAATCAATAAAGCAACACAACCACCAAGCATCAACACACAAAAAATCAAAAAAAACCACAAATCAAACACAAACAACAACCAACCATCAAATCAACAACTCAACAAACACAACAAAAAAAAGAAAAAATCACACAAAACCAAACATTCAAACCAAACAAAAAACAACAAAAAAAAAAACCAAAAAAAAGAACAAACAAACTCAACAAAAAAGACAACAAAAAAAAAACCATCAATCAAAACACAACATCAACAACAACACAAAAAAACACAACATTCACAAAAAATCACAAAAAAACAAAAACAACACCCACAAAAAAAAAAAACCAACAAAAAATCATCAAAAAAAACCAAAAAAAACAAACAACAAAAACACAGTCACAAAACACCCAAAAAACACATCTTCAACAAATCCAAAATCAACACCAAAAAAAACAACAATCAAACCACAACAAAGAAAAAACAAAATACCAAACAAAAAACAAAAAAAATAACAAAAACACACCAAAAAACAACAAAAAACAACACAAATAAACAAAAAAAAAACACACACACACACAAAAAAAAAAAAAAATAAAAACACCAAACAAAACAAAACAAAACACACAAAACAAATCAATCAAAAAAACAAACAATAAACAAAAAAACAAAACAAAACAAATTCACAAAAAAAATAAACGACAACAAAAATCAAAAAATCATCACCAAAAAAAAAACATCACAAATTCATAAATCAACCAAACACACAAAAACAACATACAAAACCCAAACACAAAAACATCAAACAACACAAAAAATCATCACAACAAACAAAAAAAAAAAACAAATCACCACCAAAAACAAAAACAACAACAAAAAACAAGACACCAACACAAAACACAAAACAACACAATCAACCACAAAACAAAAACAAAAAGCAATCAAAAATCCAATCAAAACACACAAAAAAAAACACACAAACATTCACAAATCAACATCACACATCAAAACAAAAAATCACAAAACAAAAAAACCAAAAAAACAAACCACAATCAAAAAACAAAAAAAAAAAAAAAAAAATCAAAAAACATCAATCATCAACCAAATCAAAACAAAAAAAAACAACACAAAAATCACACAACAGCAAAAATCAATCCACAAAATCACAAACATCAACAACAAACAAAACACAAAAAAAAAACAAAACAAAAAGAAAACAAAAAAACAACAAAAAACAAACACAAAACAAATCCAACACAAAAACACAATCAAATCACCAAACAACAACAAAATTCAAACACAAAAAAAAAACAACAAAACAGCACATCAACAAAAATCATTCAAAAACAAAAAAAAAGCAAAACAACACAAAAACAAAAAAAACAAACTAAATCCACAAAACAAAACAAACAAAAACATCACACACAACATCCAACAAAAACAAGAGAAAAAACAAACAACACAAAAAAAAAAAAAAAATCACAAAAAAAAAGCAAACAACAAAAACAAAAAACAAAAACCCCACACAAACAAAAACAAACAAAAAAACACATCAACAAACAACTCATCAATCACAATCACACAAAAAGACAACAACACAAAAACAAACTAAAAACACAAAACAAATCAATCAAAAAAACACCAACGAAAAACAAAAAAAATCACAACCAAAAAACAAAACAAAAAAAAACAAAAAAACACAAAAAATTCCAAACAAAAATTTCAAAAGACAACAAAAAAACAACCGCACAAAAAACAAAACACAAACACAACAACAAAAAAAGAAAAAAGAAAAACATCAACATAACCAACACCAAACAAAAAAAACAAAAAAACAACCAATATAAAAAAAAACAAACAACAAAATTCAATCAAAACAAAAAAAAAATCCAACATAAAAAACAAAAACACAAAAACAAAAAATCAAATCATCAAAATCAACAAAAACACATACAAACAACAACAAAGAACAAATCATTCAAAAACAACAAAAAAAAAAACAAACAAACATCAACAAAAAAAAACAAAAAAAAAAAACAAAAACCACACAAATCAAACACAAAACAAAAAAACCACAAAAAATTTTTCCAAAACAAAAAAAAAAAAAAAAAACACAACAACACCAAAAAAATTCACCAACAAAACAAACAATCAACAAACAATTCAAAAAACAAAAAAAAAAAAAACAAAAAAATCAAAAAAACACAAAACACAAACAAAACAAACCAACAAACAAAAAACAACAACATCAAAAAAATTCAGAAAAAAAACAAAAACAAACAACAATCAAACAAAAATTTCAAAATCACAAAAAAACAAAAAATAAAAAAATTCAAAACAAATCAATCAAAAAACAACACCACCCAAAAAAACAAAAAAAAAACAAAAAACAAAAAAACACAAAAACACAAAAAAACCCAATAAAAAAACACCAACACACAAAGTCACAAACAAAAACACAAAAAAAAAAAAAAAACAATCCAAACAAAACAACATCAACACAAAAAAATTCAAAAAAAGAACACACAACATCAAAAAAAAAAAAAAAAACAACAAAACACAAATCAAACAAAAAAATCCAATAAAAACACCAAACAAAAATCAAAAAAAAAAAACAAAAAACAAAAAACCACAACCAAAAACAACACACACACAACAACAAAAAAAAAATCACAAAAAAAAACACAAAAAAAAACACCAACAGTCAAAGAAAAAAATCACAAAAACAACAACATCATCAAAAACAAACAAAAAAAAAAAAAATCATCAACCTCATCACAAAAACCACAAACAACACAACACATCAACAACACCAATACAAAACAAATCAACCAAACAAAACCAAATCACAAAACCCAACACAAAACCATCAAAATCAACAACAAACAAAACAAAAACACAAAAAACAACCAAATCACACAAAAACAAAATAAAAATCACAACACAACAAACAAACAAAACCAACAAAGTCAAACAACCAAACACAAATCAAAAAACACACACACAAAAAAAAAAACAACACACAAAAAAAAAAAAACAACAAACACAAAAAAAAAAAAAAAAATCAAAACAAAATCAAAACAAAACAAAACAAACATCAATCAAAAAAAACAGAACAAAACAAAAACAAAACAAAAAACCACCAAAACAAAAACCAAAAAAACAAAATCAAAACAATCAAACAAAACAAATCAAACCACAACAACAAAAATAACAACAATCAAACAAAGTCACAACACACCACAATCAAAAACAAAAACAACAAAAAACCAACAACAAAAAAACATCACATCACCAAAAAACAACAAAAACAAAAAAAATCACACACAAGAAACACAAAAAACATCAAACAAACAAAAAAACAATCAACACAACACCAACAAAAACAACAAACCAAAATCCACACAAAAAACAACAACACAAAAAAAAAATCAAACAAATTCAGAATATCCGAAACAAAAAACCATCACAATTTCAAACAAAAAAAACAAAAAACAACAAACAAACACAAAAAAATAAAAAAAACAAAACAAACAAAAAAAACAAAATCACAATCAACCCAAAAAAAAACAAAACCAAACAAAAAAACAGAAAAAAACAAATCAAAAACCAAAAAAACACAACAAAACAAAAAAAAACAACACAAACAACCAAACAATCAAAAAAACAAAAAAAAAAAACAAAGAAAAAAACAAACAAAAAAAAACAAGAAACAATCAACACACACAACACACACCTTTCAAACAAAAAAACCAAACAAAAAACACAAAACAACAACAAAAAAACTTCAAACAAAAACAACCAAAAAAAAAAACAAAAAAACAATCAAAAACAAACACAACAATCAAAAAACAAAACAAACAAAAAACAAACAAAACACAAAACAACCAAAAACAAAAAAAACATCAAAATTCAAAAAAACAAACAATCAATCAAAAAATCAAAATCAAAAACCAACACACACCAGAACAAATCAAACAAACAGAACATCAACAAAAACATCAAACAAAAACAAATCAAAAAAAACACAACAAACCAAAATCAAAAAAACAACAAAACAAATCCAAACACAAAACAAAAACAAAAAAACCCACACAAAAAAATCCACACCATCCAAAAACACAACGAACAAAACACAAACACACAAAAATCAAAAAAAACAAACAACAAACACAACAATACCACAAACCACACAAACGAAAAAACAATCAACAAACATTCACAAACACACAAAATCAAAAAGACATCAACATCACAAATTCCACAAAACAAAAACAAACAAAAAAAAAAAATCCACAACAAAACAAAAAAAAAAACACAAAAACAATCAAACAAACAAATCAACATTCAAAAAACAATCAAAACAACAAAAAAATTTCAAACAAAAAGCAAAAAAAAAACCACAACAACATCCAAAACACACAAAATCAAATCCACACAAAAACAAAAAAAAAAAAATCAAAATCACAAAAACAAAACAAAAACAAATAAAACAAACACAAAACAAAAAAAAAACAACAAAAAATCCAATCAAAAAAACAAAGACCAAAATCAAAAAACACAAAACACAAAATCACACAAAAAATCAAATCAAAAAATCAACCAACCAACAAAGTTCAAAAATCACATTCAATCAAACACAAACAAAAAAAAAACAAACAAAAACAACACACATCAAACGACCAAACAAAAACAATCAAAAAAACAAAAAAAACAACAAAAAACAAAAAAGCACACCATCCCAACAACCATCCAAAAACACACACAACCACAACAACAACAAACAAAAAACAAACACAAAACCAAAAAAATCACAAATCACAAACACAAAAAAAAACAACAACAAAAAAAACAAAAAACACACAAAACAAAAAACAAATCAAACAACAAACAACAAACAAATCAGAACCACCAACAGAAACAACAAAACAAAAAAAACACCAAAAAAAAAAAAACAAAATCAACAACACACCAAATCCAAAAAAACAAAAACAAAAACAAAAAGCAACCATCAACACACACACAAAAGCAAAAAAAATTTCACACAAAAACAAACAAACAAAAAAAAACAAAACAAAACCAACAAAATCAATTTCCCAAAAAAACAAACAAGACAACACATCAAAAACACACACAAAAACAAAAAAGAAAAAAACACACACAAAAATCAAAAACACACAACAAATCAAAACACCAAACAAACAAGCAAAAAACGAAGAAGAACACAAACACATCAAAAACACAACAACAAAAAATCACAATTTCAACAAAAAAAAAAATCCAAAAACCAAAACCCCAAAACAAAAAAAAAAACCAAAGATCAAAAACAAATCAACAAAAAATAACAAAAAAATCAAAAAAAATTTTCAAATCAAAAAACAACAACACACATCCAAAACAATCAAAAAAAATTTCAAAAAAAAAAAAATCAAAAAAAAAAAGCAAAAAAAATTTCAAAACCATTCAAACAACCATCAAATCAAAAAAAACAAAAAACAAAAACACCACATAAAAAACAAACACAACAAAAAAACAAAAAAAAACACAAACAAACCACATCAACAACAAAAAAAAAACAAAAAATTCAAACAAACACCAAAAATCAACAACACAGATCAACAAAACAAAACAAAACAACAAAACAACAAACCACAAAAAAACAAACAAAAAACCAAACACACAAAACAAAAACAAAACAATCACACACAATCACAAACAAGTCACAAAAAGAAAAAAAAAAAACACCACAACAACAACACAAATCAAAACAACAAAGCCACAAAAAAAAAACACAAAATCACAAAAAATTTTCATCAAACATCAAAAAAAAAAAAAAAACATCATTCAAACAAAAAAAAATCACAACACAAAAAAAAAAACACAAAACAACAAAAACACAAACAAAAACACAACAACAATCCCAGCACCAATCAAAAAAAAAACAACATCCACAACAACAAAAAAAAAACAAAAAAAAACAAAACACAAATCATCAACACAAAAACAAAAACAAAAAACAAAATAACAAAAAAACAAACAAAACCAACAAAACCAAACAAAAAAAAAAAAAAACAACATCAACAACAAACAAACAAAAAAACAAACAACAAAAAACCAAAACACAAACAAAGCATTCACACAAAAAAAACAAAAAACAAAACAAAAAATCATCAAAAAACAAAAAACAAAAACAAATCAAACACAAAAAACAAAAACAAACAAAAAAAAAAAAACAACAACAAAAAACAAAACACAAAAAAAACAAACACCAAACAAATTCAAAAAAAACAATCAACAACAAACAAAAAAAAAAACAAGAACAAAAACAACAAAAAACAACAACACAATCAAACAAAACCCCGAAACACAAAACACGAAACATCAACAAAAAAAAAAAAAAAACAAAACCACAACAAACAAAAAACAACCAACAAAAAAACCACAATCAAAAACAAAAAAAAAAAAAACACAAAAAAAAAAAAGACAACACACAAAAAAAAAAAAAAAAAATTCACAACAAAAAATCAAAAAAAACAACAAACCATGCATCACAAAACACAACAAAAACCAATTTTCACAAAACATCAAAACCAAAAAAAAAAAAACAAAAAAAAAAACAAACAATCACAGCACACAACACAAAACAATCAAACAAACAATCAACACAAAAAAAAAACAAATCACAAACACAAACAAAAACAAACAAAAAAATCCCAACAAAACATCAACGAACCACAAAATCAAAAAACAACAAAAAAAACACACATCAAAACCAACAAAAAACAAATCAAATCAAAAAACAAAAGAAAACAAAAAAAACAAAAAACACAAAAACAACCAAAAACCAAACAAAAAAAGTCAAAAAAAAACAAAAACACAAACAAACAAACCAAACAAAAACAAATCAACAAAAAAATACACACACAAAAAAAAACAAAAACACATCCAAACAAAAACAAAAAAAAAATTCATTCAAACAATCAACAAAACACACCAAAATCACAAAAAACCACAATCAAAATCAAAACAGAAAACCAATCAAAAACAACAAAAACAAAAAAAAACAAACACCCATCAAAACCAAACAAAAATCATCAAAAAAACAAAACTATCAAAAAAACAAACATCACAAAACATCAAAACAACAAAAACAAAATCAACAACAAACAACACACTACAAACCAAAATCATCACACAAAAAAACCAATCAAAAACAAACAAAAACAAAACAAAAAAACAAACCAACAAACAACCAAAAAAAACAAAACACACCTACAAAAAAAAAAAAAAAAAAAAAAACAAAACAAAATCAAAAACAACAAAAAAAACAAAAAAAATCAAAACAACAATTCAAAACCCAAATCAAATCAATCACACAACAAAACACACAAAAAAGACCCAAAAAATCACCAAAACAAAAAAAAATCAAACACAAAATCACCAAAAACCACACATCAAAACCAAAAAAAAGCAATACAAAAAAAAACAACAAAAAAAACAAAACAACAACAAACCAAATCACAAAAAAACACACAAATCAAAAAGACAAAAAAACACACAAAAAAACAAAAAACAAAAACAAACAAACACAAAAAAAAAACAGAAAACATCAAAAACCAACACAAAAAACAAAAAAACAATCAAAACAACAAATCAAAGCAACACACCACACAAATCAAACACAACCAAAACAACACCAGACAACCCAAAAACAAAAAAAAAAAAAATCAACAATCAACATTTCACAAAAGAAACACAAAAAACACAAATCAAACTCAAAACATCAATCACAAAAACAACAAACAAAACACCACAACAAAAAAATCAACAAAAAAAAAAACAAAAAAACACACCAAAAAATCAAAAAAACACCAAACAACCAAATCAAAACAAAAATCACAAAAAAAAACAAAAAAAACAAAAAAATAAAACACCAAACAAACAAAAAATCAAAATCATCAATCAACCAACACACAAAAAAAAAAAACACACACACAAACAAAACATCACACAACAAACAAATCAAACAAAAAAAAAAAATCAAAAATCACACAAACAAAAAACAATCAACAATCCACAAAAATCAATCAAAAACCACATCGCAACATCACATCAACAAAAACAACAAAAAAAAATCAAAACAAACAAATCACAACACAAACAAAAAAAACAAACAAACACAAACAAAAAAACCACACAAACAAAAAAAAAAAAAAAAAAACAAACAAATCAAAACCAAATCAACAAACAACAAAAAAAAAAAAAAAACAAAAAAAAAAAACAAAAAACCAACAATCAAAAAAAACATCACATCAAAAAAAATCATCCAAACACACACAAAACAACAAAAAAAATCACAAAATCAACAAAACACCAAAAACAAAAAAAACACAAAAACACACAATCACAAAACACAAAAAAAACAAAAATCCACACAACACAAAAAAAATCCACACAAAATCAACACAACCACAATTCACCAAAAAAAAAATCACAAACACACACAATCAAAACAAAAAAAAACAACCACACATCAAAAAAAAAACAAAACAAAAAACCACACAAAAACAATCACAAACACAAAAAACAACAAAAAACTCAAAAAACAAAACAACAAACAAACAAAACACAAAAAATCAAAACACAAAAACAATTCAAACCAAACCAACCAACCAACTCAAACATCATCACAACACAAACAAAACATCAAAACAAAAACACACAAAAAAAAATTCAAAAACCACAACACACAAAACAACACAAAACACCCATCATCCAAATCAAACTCATTTCAACAAATCCACATCACCAAAAAACAAAAGCAGCACACAAATCACAAAAACACAACACAAAAACAATCAAATCAAAAAAAAACAAAAAAAAAAAAAAAAAAAAACAATTTGTTCACAATCAAAAAAAAAACAAACACAAACAACAAAACAAAACCAAGCAAAAAAAAAAAAATCCAAAAAAATCAAATCAAAAAAAAACAACAAAAATTCAAAAATCACATCAAAACACAAAGAAAAATCAAACAAACAAACAACCCAAAAAAACACAAAAAAACACAAACAAAAAAACAAAACCAACAAATCAACGAAACAAACACAAAAACCAACAATCAAATCACAAAAAAACACAACAATCAACACACAAAAAACAACAAACACAAAACAATCAATCAAAAAAAAACAAAAAAATCACAACAACAAAAAACATCAAACAACACCCAAAAACAAAACACCAAAAAAAACACAAACACAAACAACACACAAATCAAAATCCACAAAACAAACAACAAACCAACAACAACCAAAAACAAACACACAAACACAACAACAAAACAAAAACCAAAAAAAAAAAACAAACAGTTTTTCAAAACAATCAAACACACACAATCATCAAACAACAAAACAACATAACGACCAAATCAAACAAAAACAAACAAAAAAAATCAAACAAAAACAACAAACAATCATAAAAAAACAAATCAAAAAAACAAAAACACAAAAATCAAAACAAATCCAACAAAACACAACAAAATCCAAAAAAACAGAAACAAACAAAAAGTTCACAAAAAAAAAATCAAACAAAAAAACACAACAAAAACACAAAAAAAACAACATCCCAAAACAAACAAAATCAAACATCAATCCCAAAAAAAACAAAACAAATCATCAACACCATCACAACAAAGAAACACAAAAAAAAAACAATCAAAAAAAACAACAAAATCCACAAAACAAAAACAAACCAAATCAAAAAAAAAAAAAACACAAAACAAACCCCACACACACACAACAAACCAAAAACACACAAACACACAAACAAAAAACCCACAAATCAAAAAATCCAATCAAAACAAAAATCAGAAAAACAGGATTCAAATCACAAAAAAACACAACAACACACAACAAAAAAACAACACAACCAAAAAACTCAAACACAAAAAAAAAAAAAAACAAAAAAAAACACAAAAACAAAAAAACAAAAAAACAAACATCATCAAAAAAAACAATCCAAAAAATCACAAAACAAAAAACAAATCAACAACAAAAAAAAAAAACAAACAAACACAAAACAAATCCCCACCAACAAAAAAACACACATCAATCAACAACAACCAAACAAATCCATCACCATCAAAAAACAAAAAGAACAAAAAACAAAACAAAACACACAATCAAAAAGCACAACAACACAAACAAAAAAACAACAGCAATCAAAAAAAAAAAAATCACATCCCAAAACAAACACAAACAAATAAAAAAAAAAAACACAAAAAACCAAAATCAAAAATAAACACAAAAAAAAAAAAACATCAAACAAAAAAAAAACGCAAACAACACAAAAAAAAATCAACAAAAAACAACACCAATCAAAAAAAAAACCCATCGTCCAAAAACTCAACACAATTTCACAACAACCACAACAACACAAAATCACCGAAAAAAAAAAACAAAACAAAACAAACACCAACACAAACATCACAAACACAAAAAAACACAACAACAAAAACAAACAAACACACAAAAAAAAAAAACACCAAAACAATCACTTCAAAACAAAAAAAGAAAAAAAGAAAACAACACAACAAAAAAAAAAAAAAAAAAAAACCAAACAAAAAAAAACAAAAAAAACAAAAAAAAACAACATAACACAAAAAACACAGACCCAAAAAAACACAAAAAACAAACAACAACACAATCCACAAAAAAACATCAAAAACAAAACAACAACACACAAACACAAAAAACAAATTCAAAAAAACAAACAATCAACAAAAAATCATCAACAACAAAAAAAACAAAACAATCAAAAAAAAAACAAAAAATCAAATCAAATCCACAACACATCAAAAAAACACACAAACACACATTTCCAAAACAACCCCAAAGAAAAAACAAAAAAAAAAAAACATTCAAACAAGTATCAACAAATCAACAAAAATTCAACTCCAATCACAAAAATCAAACAAAAAAACAAACAAAACAAGATCAAAAAAAAACACAACAAACAACAAAAACCACAGAAAACAAACAAAAAATCACATCAAAAAAACCAAAACAAAAAACCATCAATCAACAATCCACAAAAAAAATCACAAAACAACAACAAAAAATCAAACCAAACAAAACAAAACAAAATCACCAATCAAATCAAAACAAATCAAAACACATCAATTCCCAACACACAAATCAAGAACAAACAACTAAATCAAAAAGCAACACAAACAACAACAACAAATCAATCAAAAACACCCACAAAAAAAACAAAAAAACACAACCCAACAAAACAACAAAACAAAAAAAAAAAACACAAAAAACAAAACAAAAAAAAACAAAAAAACCATCAAAAACAAAAACAACAAAAAACAAAAACACACAAAACAAATTCAAAAAACACAACATCAACAAACAAAAAAACAAAAAAACAAACCAACAATCCAAAAATCAAACAAAACAAAATCACAAAAAAAAACCAAAACACATCCAACAAGCAAAACCCAAACAAAAAAAAAAAACAAACCAAAAATCATCCAAAAAACACACAAAACAAACACATCACACAGACAAAACAAAAAAACAAAAAAAAAAAAAAAACAAAAAACAATCAAATCAGACACAAAAACATCACCAACCAAACAATCACAAAAAAACAAAAAAAAAACAATTCAAAACAAAAAACAAACAACAAAAAAAACAACAAATCAACAAGAAAAAAAAACCAAACACAACCAAAAAAAACAAAATCCAACAAAAATTCAACAAACAACAAAAAATCACAAGCAAAAAAACACAAAAAAAAACATAATCAAAAAACACAAAATCAAAACACACACAAAAACAAACACAAAACAAACACATCACAAACAACTCAAAAAACACCAAAAACAACAAAAAACAAACACATCAAACAAAAAACAAAAAATACCAACAAAAAAAAAACAAAAACACACCACACAAGCAACACAAAAAAAAAAACAAAACAAAAACAAAAAAACAAAAATCAACAAATTCCAAAAAAACAAAAAAAGAAAAACAAAAAACAAAAAACACAAACAAAACAGAAAACAACAAACAACATCAAAAAAAAAAAAACAAAAAAACCAAAACACAAAACAAAACAAAAATCAAAACACAAACAAAAAAACAACAAAAAAAAAAAAAAAAACATCGCAATCAAAAAAAACAAAAAACAATCAAACAACAAAACAAAAAAACCAAACAAAATCATCAACAAAAAAACAACACACAACACACAAAAAAAACCACAACCAACAAAAACAAACAAAAAAAAAAAAAAAAAACAAAACCACAAAAATAAAACACGCACCAAAATCAACAATCAATCACAAACAAAAACACCAAACAACATAAAACAACATCAAAAAAAACACCAAACACAATCATCACACAACAAAAAAACAAAAAACACAAACAAAACAAAACAAACACAACATCAAAAAAATCATCACAACAAAAACAACAACAAAACCACGAAACAAAATCAAACAAAATCAAAAAAAAAACCAAAAAACAAAAAAAAAAAAAAACAGACAACAAAAAAGAAAGCAAAACCAAAACAACGATCAAACAAAAACAAACAACAACAAAAAAAAACCACCACAAACAAAAACAAAAGAAAAAAAACAAATCACCTCACACCAAACAAAAAACCACAAATCAAAAAAAACAAAAAAGCACAAAAAAAACAACAAGCAAAAAAACAAAACACAACATCAAAAACACAAAAAAAAACAAAAAAAACCCAAACAACATTCAAAAATCAAAATCAAAAACAACAAAGAAAAAAAAAAAACAACACGAAAAAAAACAAACACCAAAAACACAATTTCATCACCAAACAAAAAATCAAAAACAAAAAAAAACATCACAAAACACAAAAAACACAACATCAACCATCAAAACACAAAAAAAACCAACAAAAACAAAACACAAAAAAAAACATCCAACAAAAAATCAAACAACACAACCCAAACCAACAGAAATCACGAAGAACAAAAAACACACCACAAACAAAAAAACAACCACACATCAAAAAAAAAATCAAACACCAACACAAACAACACAAACACACAAAAAAAACAACAAAACCAAACAAAAAACCACAAACCACAAACCACAAACAAAAACCAAAACACAAAGCAAACAAACAAAAAAAATCAAAAAAGGAACAAAACAAAAAATCCCCAAAACCAACAAAACAATCACAAAACACAACACAACAAAAGCATCAAAACAAACATTCAAAATCACAAACCACAATCAAAACAAAAACAAAAAAAACAAACAAAAACAAAAAAAACAGAACACAAACCAAAAAAACAACACCCAAAATCAAAAAAATCACAAACAACCATCTATCACAAAAAACATTTTTTCAACATCAACATCAAACAACATCAAACGGAAAACACAAACAAAAAAAAAAAACAAAATCACAAAAAAACAAAACAACAAACACAAAACAAACAAAACACAAAAAACCAAAAAAACAAAAAAAAAAAACAAAAGAACAAAATCAAAACAATAACAAAAAAGACACCACACACAACTCAAAAAAACAAATCCCAAAAATAAAAAATCACAACCAAAACACCAAAAAAATCAACAACAAACAAAACAAAACCAAAAACAAAAAACACAACAAAAACAAACAATAACATCAAATCACAAAAAAACCAAACAACAAAATCCCAAAACAAAAACAAATCACCAAAAAAAAAAAACAATCAAAAAAAACACACAAAACAACAAACACATAAACACAAAAAAACAAAGAAAAACATCAATCAAAATCAACACAACAAAAAAAAAAATCACAAACAAACAAACAAATTTCAAAAACAAAATTCACAATCACAAACAAAAAAAAAACACAACAAAAAAATCCAAACACAAGCCAACAAAATCACAACAAAAAAAAAAAACACAAACACAAAACAACAAAAACAAAAAACAAAATCAACAAAAACACACCAAAAAACAAAAAGAAAAAAAAATTCAAAAAAGTCCAAAAATCAAACAAACAAACAAAAAAAAAAAAAACAAAAACAAAAACAAACACACAAATCAAAAACAACACAAAATCAAACAACACACAACAAAAAAAACAAATCAACAAACACAAATCACAGTCAATGCAAAAAAAAAAAAAAAAAACACCACAAAAAAAACAAAAAAAAAAACAAAACCATCAAAAAAAAATCAAACAAACAAATCAAACCAACAAAACAAAGAACAAAAAAAAAAATCAACAAAACCAAAAAAACCAAAAACAAACAACACAAGACCAAACAAAAAAATCAACAATCATATCAAATTCAACAAGACACTAAACCAAAAACAACACAGCAATCAAAAACAAAAATCAAACCAAAACATCCAATCAACATCAAAAAAAAAAACAACAACAACAAAAAAAACCACCACAAATCAAACAAATCAAATCCAACAAACAAAAACAAATAAAACAGAGAGCAAGTAACAAAAAAAAAGAACCAAAACAAAAAAAAAAAACAACACAAAACAACACAAACAATCAAAACAACATCACAAAACAACAAAAACAAAAACACACAACAAGAGATAGCAACCATCAGAGCAAACAACAAAATCAATCACAAACACACCAAAAAATACACACATCAAACACAAAACATTCAACACATCCAACATGAAACATTCCCACACAAATCAACAACCACAAAAAATTCGACAAAATCAAAAAAAACCAAAAAATCAAAAAAATCAACCAACACAAAACAAAACACAACACAAACAAAAAAAAACAAAGCAAAAAAACAAACCAAAAATCAACAAAAAAAAACAAAACAAAAATCCAAAAACATCAACACAAAAAAAACAAAAAAAACAAATCAGGAAGAACAAAAAATCAAAAAAAACACAATCACATCAAAAACAAAAAACAACAAAAACATCACATCATCAAAAAAACAAAAACAAAAAATCAAAACCAAAAACAAAAACAACAAATCATCAAAATTCAAAAAAACCATCAAAAACCAAAAAAACACAAAATTTTCCAAAAAAAAAAAAAAACAAAAAAACACACAAAGAAAAATCACAAAACAAAAAACAATCAAAAAACAACATCAAATCAAACACAAATCATCAAACCAAACAAAAACACACAAACACACAACATCAAAAAAATTCAAACAAAACACAAAACAAAACAACAAAAACCAAACACAAAAAAAAACAAAATAAAAAAAAAAACAAACAAAAACAGCACACACAAAAAAATCAAAACAAGAAACAACCATCAATCAAAAACACAAGGAACACATCACAAAAGCAATCACACACCAAAAAATAACGAAAAACAATCAATCAAAAAACACAAAAAAACAAAAAACACAATCAAAAAAAATAAAATCATCCCATCAAAAAAAAACAAAAACACACATCATCAATCAACCACACAAACAAAAAAAAACAAACAAACAAAAAAAACAAAAAATCAAAAAAAGACCAAAAAAGTCAACCACCAAACAAACAAAAACAAGAAACAAACAAAAAATTCAAAAAACAAAAAAACCATTCAAAAACAACAACAAACCATCAAAAAAACACAAAACATATCAAGACACACCAAAAACAACAAAAACAAAACAAAAAACAACCAAATCTATCATCAATCCATCACCAAATCACAAAAAAAAACAAAACAAACAAAAACAAAACACACACATCAAAAACAAAAACAACATCATCCAAACAAAACAAGCAAAAAAAGACACAAACCAAAAACAAAACAAACACCAACAAACCACAAAAAACAAAAACATCAAAATCACAAAATTTCACAAAACAATCAACACAAACCAACCAAATCAAATCAACACAAAACAAAACAAAACACAAATTCAAACAAATCAACAAACACAAAAAAAAAAAAAACAAACAAAAAACAACACAAAAAAACAAAAATCCAAAAACATCAAAAAAATCAAAAAAACCAAAACACAATCACAAAACAAAAAAAACACCAAAAACACAAAAAAAACAAAAACCAAACAACAACAAAAACATCAAAAACACCAAAACAAAAGAACCCAACAAATCAAAACAAAAACAACAAAAAAAGAATTCAATCACAAAAAAAACAAACAAACAAACAAAAAAAACACAACAAAACAAAACCATCAAACAAAACAACACAAAAAAACAAAACAACAAAAACAAAAGAAAAAAAAAAAAAAAAACAAAAAAACAACACAACAACCAAAAAAACAAAAACAACCAAAATAACATCATCAAACATCCACAACACAAAAAAAAAAATCACAAAAAACACCAAAACCAAAAAAAACCAATCATCCAAAAAAAAACCACAAAAACACAAAACCAAAAACAAAAACAACAACAAAACAAAAATCCAAACAATCAAAACACCAAAAAAAAAAACAAAACAATCCCACATCAACAAAAAAACACAAAACAAAAGACAAAACCCCATCAAACACACAAACCACAAACAAAACAACAAATCCAAAAAACAAACAAACAAAAAAAACAAAACACAAACAAAAAAAACAAACCACAAACACAATCACAACATCAAAAAAGACACACCTAAAACAACAAAAAAAAAAAACAAAAAAGAACACACAAAACAATCAAAACACAAATCAAAAAACAAAAAAACACATTCACCAAAACAATTCACAAAAAAAAAATCAACAAAATCAAAAACCCCACCATCCACAAAAAAAACAAACACAAAACACAACAAAAAACAAAAAAAAACAATCACAAAAAATCAACAACAAAAAAAAAAAAAAACAACAAAACAACACAACAAACATCAAAACACACAAAAACAACCAATCAATCACATCAAACAAACAAACAATCAATCAAAATAAAAACCACACAACTTCAAAAAAAACAACATCAACAAAATCAAAAAAAACAAAAAAAGCAAAAAAACAATCAAAACAAAAAACACACAACAAAGATTCAACAAAACAAACACACAAACTAATCAAATCAAAAAATTCAAGGTTTCAATCAATCACAAAACACACAAATCACATCACAAACAAAAACAAAAACAACACAAGACAACACAATCAACACACAATCAACAACCCAAAACAAACCAAACCCAAATCACACAACCCAAAAAAACGACAAACAAACACACAAAAAAATCAAAAAAAAAACAAAACAAAAAAACAACCAAAAAAAAAAAAACAAAACAAAAAACAACCACAAAGACAAATCAAACATTCAAAAAAAAACACAACATCGTATCATCAAAAGCCACACAAATCATCATCAAAAAAAAAACATTCAACAAAACAAAATCACACAACCATCAAAAATCAAAAACAAAAAAAACACAAACAAACAAAAAAAAAAAACAACAAAATCAAAAAAAAACAAAAACAAACAGAAACCAAACACACAAAAACAACGACACAAAAACCAGAACCATCAAACCCAAAAACAAAACATCACAAAAACACAAAAATAATCCAATTCAAACAAATCCCCAAAAATTTCACAAAAAATAAAAAACAACAAAACAAAAAAACAGCACACAAAAAAAAAACCACAAAAAAAAACCAAACAATCAAACAACAAATCAAACACAACAACAGCACAAAAACAAAAAAAAAAACAAAAAAAAAAATCAATCCAACAAAATAAAACACCATCAAACACAAAAAACAAAAAAAAAAAAAAAAAAAAAAACACAAAATACAACAAAAACAAAAAACAAAAAAACAACACACAAACAAAACAAGAAAAAACAAGAATCAAAAAAACAAAAAAATCCAAACCAAAAAACAAAAAAAAAAAAAAAAAAGCAAAACACACACAATCACAAACACAAAACAACCAAAAAAAAACAAATCAACCAAACAAAAAATCACAAACACACATCCACAAACGAAATCAAATCACACACATCAAAAAAAATTCAAAATCACATTCACAAAACAAAACGAAAAAAACAAAAAAACAAAAACAAACACAAGAACCAAAAAAAACATCAAAAACAAACAAAAAAAAAAACAACACACAAAACAACAAAAAAACAATCAAAAATCACACAAAAAAAAAAAAACACAACAAACACAAACACACAAAAATCCAAAACAAAATCATTCATCACCCAAACAACAAAACAAACAACAAAAAACAACAAATCACATCAAAACAAACAACAACACCACAAAAATCAAAAAAAAAAAAAAAACACAAAACAAAAACATCCAAAGTCAAACATAAAAAAACACAACCCACAATTCACAAAAAAAACAAAAACAAAAAACACAAGACCACCAAATCAAAACAATCAAAAAAAAACACAAACAACAAACAAACAATCAAAAAAACATCAAATCAAAAAAACAAAACAAAACAAAAAAACAACAAACAACAAAAAAAACAAAATCAAAAAAAACCAAACCCAAAAAACTCAAAACAGAATCCATCAACAAGATCAAACAAAAAACAAAAAAATCACACACAACAAAACAATGCCAAAACATCACAAAAAAACAAGAAAAAAAAGAAATCAAAAACAACAAAACACAAAAAAAAAAAAATCATCAATCAAAAACTAACAAAATCACAAAAAAAATTTTCACAACAAAAAACACAAATCCGACACCAAAAACACGACACAAAACACAAATCAAAAAACACAACAACCAAAAAAAAAAAAACAAAAACAAACAATTTTCCAGACAACACTAAAAACAACATCAAAACATCCACACAATCAAAAAAAAATCAACAACACACAAATCAAAAAAAAAAACAAAAAAATCAAAAACACACAAACAACACAACAAATTCATCAAAAAACAAACAAAACAACACACAAATTCAATCAAAAAAACAAACACAAAAAAAAAAAAAACAAACAACAAAGAAAAACAAGTCAATCAAAAACAAAAAAAAAAAAAACACAAAAACCAAAAAACAAAAAAACAAAATCACATCAAAAAAAAACAAAAAAAAACAACAAAACAAACAAACCAAAACAAACAAAGACAACCAACAACAACAAAAACCAAACCAAACAAAACAAAAAAACAACAAAAAAACACAAACCAAAAACAAACAACAAAAAAAAAATCAAAACAACAACAAAAATCAACACAAAAACCTCAAAAAAAAACACAAACAACCAAATCAAAAACACAAAAAAAAAAAACAAAACAAAACACCAAACAAAAAAACCAACAAACAAAAAAACAAAGAAACAAATCAAAAACACAAACAAAACAACAATAAACACATCAACAAAACACAAACAAAAAAAACAACAAAAACAACATCAAACATCAACACGCAAACAACAAAATCAAAAACCAACCAACCAACACAACAACAAAATCACATACCTGTTGTCAACATCAAACAAATCAACAATGTTCACAAAAAAAAAAACATCACAACACAACAACCAACAAAAACAAAAAAGGTGAACAAAAATCAATCCAAACCAGCAAACACAATCCAAAAAAAACATAAAAAACCAAAAATCAAAAAACAAAAACACAAAAAAAAACAACCAAAGATTCCCAAAACAAAAGCAGAAAAAACAAACACAAAACAAAAACATCAACACAACATTCCAACAAAAAAAAAGAAAAACATCAAAACAAAAAAAAATCAAACAACCAAAACAAAAACAACACAACACCACCAAACAACACGCACAACAAAACACACACACAATCAAAAAACACAACAAAAAAAAAATCACATTCAAAACAAACAAAATCACACAAAAAAAACAAAAATCAATCACCCAAACACAAAACAAAACAAAAAAACAAAAAATCATCCACCAACAACACACAAAAAATCAAAAACAACAAAAAAAAAAAAACAAAAAAACAAAACCAAACACACAAAAAACAAAGAAATAAATCAACACAAAAAAACACAAATCCAACAGCAAAAAAAAAACAAAAAAACAAAAACACAAAAAAAAAAAAAAAAACAACAAAATCACAAACAAGCAAACAAAAAACAAAAAAACTCAATCAAACACAACATCACCACAAAACAAAAACGAATCAAAAAAAAAAACAACACCCCAAAACCACAACCAAAAAAAAAAACACAAAAAAAACAATCAAACCAAACACACAACAAAAAATCACAACAGAACAAAAAACACACAAAATCAATCACACAAAAAACATCAAAAAATCAAATCATCAGAAAGTCAACACACAAAACAAAACAAACAAAAATCAACACAACCACAAAACAAAATCAATCACAAAAAAACATCAAAAAAAAAAACAACAAAATCCAAATCACACATCATCAACAATATCATCACCACAATCACATCAAAACCAAAAAAAACAAACAAAAACACAACAAACTAACAACCAACAATACCAAAAGCAAAAAAAAAAACAACAATCAAAAAAACAAAAACAAGATCAACAAAAACACAAAAATCACCAAACAACAACACCAACTCAAACAAAACAACACACAACAAAACACAACCAAAAAAACAACAAAAAACAAAACAAATCACCAAAAAAAACACCAAACATCAATCAACAACACAATCACAAAAACACACAAAAAAAAAATCACAAATTCAAAACAATCAAACCCAACACAACAAATCATCAAAAAAAAACAAACACCAACACATCAAAAAAAAACAAACAATCAAAAAAACAACAAAAACACACAAACACACAATTCAAACAAAAAACAAAAACAAACAATCAATAAATCAACAACACAAAAAACAAAAAAATCAAAAAAAACACACAAATCAAAAAAAACACAAAAAATCAAACACAAAAACAAAAAAACAAATCACATCAAAAAACAATCAACAAAAAAAAAACAAGAAACAAAAAAAACAAACAAAATCAAAAACACAAACACAAAAAAAATCAAAACAAACAACAATCATCACTAAAAAGATAGAAAAAAACAATCAACAAAAATCAAACTCAAAGCACCAAAAAACAAAACAAAAAAAACAAAATCAAACACAACAAAAAAAAACAACACAACACACAAAAACAACACAATTCATCAAACCAAAACAATCAAATCAACAACAAAAAAAAACAAAAGAAAAACAGAAAAACAAAACACATTTCAAACAAAAAATTTCAAAAACAACAAAAAAAACACAAAACAAACAAACAAAACACATCAAAAACAACCACAACAAAAATCACAACAACAACAAAACAACAAAAACATAAACCACAAACAATCAATCAAACTACAAAAAAAACACAACACCAAAAAAACACAACAAATTCAAAAACAAAAACCATTCACAAAACAAAACACAAACAACACAACACAAAAAAAACACACCATCATCAAATCAAAAAAACACACATCAAGCAAAAATCATCAACACAAAATCAAAAATCAACAAAAACAAACACACAAAACAACAACCACACAATCCAACCCCACAAAAACATCCAAAAACAAACCAAACACAAAACATCAAACACAAATCAAACAACACAAACAATTCACACAACAAAAAACAAACAATTCAATCAAAAAAATCAAAAATCAAAAAAAAAACACCAACATCAAATCACACCACAACAAAAAAAACACTCAAAAAAACCAACAAATCAAATCAACAACAAAAAAACATCAAAACAAAAAACCACAAACACAAACAAAAAACAGACAAAAATCAAAACAACAACCATCAAAAAACAACACACAAGAAAAAAAAATCAAAAAATCAACAAAACCAAACACAAAAAATCAAAAAACACACATCAAAAAAATCCACAAAACAAAAACAAAAAACAAATCAACCAAAACACACAACACAACACAAAATCAACAAACAAAAAAAACACAAAACAAACAAAAAAAAAAACACAAAATCAAACAAAAACAAAAACACAGCCACACAAAAACAAAAAAAACCAACAAAAAACACAACAACAAACAAACAACCAAAAAACAAACCAAACAAAATCAAAACACAACCAACACATCACAAACAAAAAAAAACAAAAAAACACAAATCAAATCAACATTCAACAAAACAAAAAAAATCAAAAAAACAAAAAACATCAACCAAATCCCAAAACATCAACACAAAAAAAAAAAAAGACCAAATCAAAAAAAAACCAACAACAAACAAAACATCACAAATCACTAAACAACACAAATCAAAATCAACAAAACAAACACCCACATCAAAAAACAAAAACACAACAACAATCAGTCAAACAAACAATCAATCGATCAAAACCCCAAAAAAATCAAACAAAAAAAACAATCATTCAAAACAAAACAAAAAAAAAAAACACAACCCCCCCCAAAACAAAACAAAATCCAAAAAAAAACAACACACAACAACAACACACAAAAACAACAAAATCCCCAAAAAACAAAACAACAAATCAAACAAAAACAAAACAATCACAAAAAAAACAAAAAAAAAACAAAAAAAACACAACATCAATCAACCCACAAAATCATAAACACCCAAATCACCACACACAACATAACAATCCAAAACAAAAAAAAAAAACAAAACAACACAAACAAATCACAAATCAACAACAACAAAAAAATTCAAAAAAAATAAAATCAAAAAAAGAAAAAAAACCCCAAAACAAAAGAATCAACAAAAAAAGAAACCAAAAAAAAACCAATCCAAACAAAAAAAAAAAAAAACACACAACACAAACACAAAAAAACAAAACAACACAAACAAAACAACACAAATCAAAACAAACATCAAAAACAACATCAACAAAACAACAACAATCACAAACAACACACACAACCACAAAAAAACAAAAAACAACACAAAACCACAAACAAAAAACCACCAAAAAACACATCATCAAAATCAAAACAAAATCAAACACAACACAAACAACAACAACAATTCAACAAAACAACACAAATCCACAAAACACAAAATCACAAAACACCAAAACAACACAAATCAAAAAAAAAAACAACCCCCAAAAAAAAAAAAACAAAAAATCAAAAAAACAACAAATCAAACAAAACAATCACAAGAAAAAAATCAACAAAAAAAAAACAGAAACAATCAACCACAAAAAAATCAAATCAAAGAAAAAAAAAACAAAAATCAAATCACACACAAAACACACAAACAAAAAACAAACACACAAAAAACAACAACCACAAAAAAAACAAAACCACAACCAAACAAACACATCAAAACACAAACAAAAAAAAAAAAAAAACAACAAAACAACACAAACACACAAAAAACAAAAACAACAAAACAAAAATCAAAACCAAAACACACACAAAACATTTCAAAAAAAAACAAATCACACAAAAAAACACAAAAAAACAAACAAGCAAACAAAAAAAAACATCAATCAATCAAAACATCCAAAAAAAAAACCAAACATCACACACAATCAAAAAAAAAAAAAAAAACAAACAAAACAAAAAAAATCACACAAGCAATCAAAACAAAAACCACAAAAACAACAAAAATCAACATCAACAACAAACAACAAAAACCAAAAAACAAAACAAAACAATCAACAATTCAAAAAAACAAAAACAAAAAACAAAAAAACCAAACAAACAAACACCAACATCACAACAAAAAACAAAAAACAAAACAAAACAAAATCAAAAAACAAAACAAAAAATCATAACAACAATCAAATCAACAACACATCATACACAACAAAAAACAAAATCAAAACACAACAAAATCAAAACCCACATCAAAAAAACATCAAACAAAAAAAAAAAAAAATCAATCAAATCACAAAAATCCACAAACAAACAAAAAAAATCATCAAAAACATCAAAAAATCCAAAAAAAAAAATCAGAGAAACACAATCCAAAACAAGAAAATCACACAAAATCAACAAAAAAAACAAAAACAAAAGAAGAAATCACACAAACAACAACACACACACAATTCAAAAAAAAAGACAACAAAAAATCAAAACAACAATCCAACAAAACCAATCAAAAAACAAAACAAATTCTAACAAAAAAAAAAATCACAATAAAAAACAAAAAAAATCAAACAACAAAAATCACAAAACAAAACAAACAAACACACCAAATCATCAAACAAGCCATCAAACAAAAAACAAAACAAAAACACACAAAAATCAAACCACAAAAAAAAAAAAAACAAAAACAAAACAATCAAACAATCAAAAATCACAAAAAAAAAACAAAAAAACACCAAAACAATCACAACAACAAAACAAAAACAACACAAACAAACACAAACATCAAATCAACAATCAACAAAAAAAACCAAAAAACAACACACACACACAAAACAAATCAATTCAACAAACAAATCCCCCAAAAAACACACAAACACAACCAAAAAAAAACCACCAGAACATTGCACAAACACAGCAAAAAAAATCACATTCAAAAAAAAAACAACATCATCAATCAAATCAAAACCACCAAAACAAAAAAAAAAAAACAAAAAAAAACAAAAAATCAACCAACAATCAAAACACAAACAAAAAAAAAAAAACAAAACACAAAAAAACAAAACAAAAAACAAAACAAACAAACAAAAGACAAACCACATCCAAAATCAATCCACCAAAAGAAAACACAACATCCAAAACAACAATTCAAAACAAAAAAAAAAAGCATCAAACAAAACAAAAACAATCAAAACAAAACAACAACAAAAACACAACAAAAAAAAACCAAAAAATCATACACATCCCAACCCAAAACAACAAAAAAAAAATCAAAAAAACAAACAACAAAAAACACAAAACACACAAAATCCAAAACAACAAAAACACAACAATCAAACACACAGTCCACAAAAAACAAAAAAACAACAGAAAACAAAAATTCACAATTTTCGAAACAAAAATCCACAAACAAAAAAAAAAACAAAACAAAATCACAAAAACAATCCAACAAACAAAAACAAACACATCATCATCAAAAAAATCACACAACAAACAAAAAAACAAAACAAAAAACAAAAAACACAACAAACACAACACCCACAAAACAACAATCACAAAACACAAAAACACAAAAAAAACAAACAAAACACATACACAAAACATCAAACAAAAAAACAAAACAACAAAAACAAAACAATGCACAATCACAAAACATCAAATCAAACAACAAACAACACAAACAAAATCATCCAACAAAACACACACAAAACAACAACCACAAAATCACAAATCATCCAAACAAACCACAAACAAAAATTTCACAATCAACACAAAAAAAACAAAGAACACTCCAACAAAAAATCAAAATCAAAACATCAAAAAAACAACCATTGCCAACAAACAAACAAATCCAAACAAATCATAAAAAAAAAAAAACAAATCACAAAAAAAATTTTTCCAAATCAACACAAAACAAAAAATCACAACAACAAAAACAAAAATCAAAAAAAAAAAACAAAACAAAACAACAAAAAAAAACACATTTGTTTCAAACAAAATGCAAAAAAAACAAGAAAAAAAAAAAAAAACCAAACACAAAAATCAAACCAAGAGCCACAAAAAAAAAAAACATCACCACAAAACATCCATCAAACCACAATCATTCAAAATCCAAAAAAAAAAAACATCAACAACACAAATTTCAACAAAAAACACAAAACAAAAACAAAAAAAACAACATCACAAAAAAAAAACACACACAAAAAAACAAAAAAAGACAAACAAAAAAAATCACAATCAAAACCAACACAAACAACACACACAATTTCAAAAACCAAAAAAAAAACAAAAAAAAATCAAACAAACACAAACAACAATCATCACACACAAACATCATCAACAAAAAATCAAAACAAAAAACAAACCAAATCAGATTTTTTTCCCCCAAAAAAAAACTAACAAAACAAATCATCAAAAAAAAAAAAAAAAACCACATTCCACAACAAAAAACAAAACAAAAACACAAAAAAATCACAACAAAAAAATCAAAACAAAACTCACAAACAAACCAAAACAAACAATTCAAAAACAACACAAACAACAAATCAACAAACAAAAAAATCAAAAAACAAACCAACAACAATCCAAAAAAACAAAAAACATTCAAACAAAAAAAACAAAACACAAAAACAACAAACACAAAATCACCCAAAAAAAACCAACAAAAAACAAATCACATGCACAACACACAAAAAAAATCACAAACCACAAACAATCCAAACAAACACCAACAAAAAACAAAAAAAAAAAAAAAAAAAAAAAACACAAAAACACAACAAACACAAAACAACAAACACAAAACAACAAACAAAAACATCACACAAAAAAACACCAAAAGAAACAACAAAAAACACAAACCAACACAAAACCACAAAATCAAAGAAAACAAGAAAAAACAAAAAAAAAACAACCAACAAAAAACAAAAACCACCAAAACAGAATCACCCAAACAAAAATCAAAAACAAATCAAAAAAACACAAAACACAAAAAAAACAATCAAAAATCACAAACAAAACAAACAATCACCAATCAAACAAACAAAAAAACAAAAACAAAAATCACACACACAAATCAAACCCAACACAACACCAACCAAAAAAACAAAAAAATCAACAACAAAAAAAAAAAAAAAATCACAAACCAAAAAACACAAAAATAACAACCGACAAAACAACCAAAAAACAAAACAAACAAAAAACAAAAAAACAAACAACACAATCACAATCAACAACAACAACAAAAACACAAACAAAACAAACAAAACAAAAAAAAAACAAAAAAACAAACAAAACAAACAAACAACAAACCACAACAACAAAACAAACACAACAATCAACAAAACAAAAAAAACAAAAAAATCACAAAAAAAAATCCACAAAAAAACAAAAAAAAAATCAAAAACAACAAACACACAAACAAAAAAAAAACAAACAACACACAACTAACCAAAAACATCACAACAAAAACACACAAAAAAAAAAAAACAAAAAAAAACAACAAACCACACAACAAAAACAAATAAAACAAATCAACACAAAACCACAACCAAAACAAAATCACAAAAAAATCAATCACAAAACATCAACACAATCAACAAAAGACCAAAAACATCAACACCAAAAAAAAACACACACCCATCACAAAACAATGACACAAAAAAATCATCAAAAAACAAAAACAAAAACAAAAAAGAAAAAAAAAAAAAAACAAAAAAAAACAAAAAAAAAACCAACACATCACATCAAAAATCAAACAAATCAAAACAAAACAAAAAAAACAAAAAACAAAAAACAACCATCAACAAAAAAAACAAAAAAGATCAAAAAACAAATCACCAAAACTAAAAAAAAAAACAATCAAAAAACAACACAAATCAAAAACAAACATAAACAAAAAAAAAAAAAAATCACACAAAAAAAAAAACAAAAAAAAAACAATTCAAAAACACAAAAAAAAAGAAAACACAACAAAAACAACAACGCAAAAACAACAAAATCAACAACCAAACAAAACAAAAAACAAAGCAAAAAATCACAAAACAAAAAAAACCAAAACAAAAAAGAAAAAAACAATCAAAATCACAAAAACAAATCAAAAACAAAAAAAATCAAACCCAAAAAAAAATCCAGAAACCACCAAACAAACAAACCCCAAAAAAAACACAACAAAAACAACAAAAACACAAAGCACAACAAAAACACCAACACAAAACACAATTCAAAAAAAAAAACACAAAACGTCCAAAACAACAAAACACAAAAACCAACAAAAAACAAACAAACAACAAACACAACAACCATCAAACAAAACATCCAACAAAACAAGATCAAACAAACAAAAACATCACATCAAAAAACAAACAACAATCAACAACAAACAAAACAATCCAACAAAAAAAAAAAAAAAAAAAAAAAAAAAAAAAAACAAAACAAAACAAACAAAAAACAACAACAAAAAACAAAACAAACAATTCCCAAAAAAAAAAAAAAAAACTCAACAACACAACAAAAAATTTCAAACAAAAAAACCAGCAACAACATCCACAACAACACAACAAAAACAACAAATACCAACCACCAACCAAAAAAAAAACCAAAAAAAACCAAACAAAATCAACGAACACACACAAAACAAAAATCAACAAAAACCAACAAAAAAACACAAAAAAAAACAAAAACAACAAAACAAACCCAAAACTCAAAACCACCAACACAAAACAAAAAAACGATCAACAAAAAAACCCAGCACACACACAAACACAAAAAACAGAAAAAAAAATCAAAAATCAAACAACCAGAAAAGAAAACACACATCCAACAAACCAACCAAATCACAAAGCAAACACAACAACAATCAAAAAAACACAAAATACAAATTCAAAACACAACCAAACAAAACAAAAAAAAAAACAAACAAAAAACAACCAAAACACAAAAAACATCAACAACAAAAAACAAAAACACAACAAAAAAATCCAAAAACAAAATTCAAAACACCAACACACACAAAAACTCAAAAACACATCAAACAACACAACAAAAAAATCACAACAAAAAAACAAAAAAAAAAACACACACAACATCAAAACCACAAAAACAAAAACAATCAAAAAAAAAATCAAGAACAACAAAACCAAAAAAACACAACACAAACAAAATAACAAACCACCACAAAAAAAAAAAACACAAAAGAAACACAACAAACCACAAAATTCACCAAAAACACAAAAACAACACAAAAAAAAAACAACAAAAACAACATTCAAAATCAACAACCAAAAACCAAACATCAAATCCAAAAACCATCACATCACACACAAAAATCAACCAAAAAAACACAAAACAAATCACAAAAAAAAACACAACAAATCAACCACAAAAAAACAACACAAAAAAACAACAAAAAACAAAACAAAAAAAAAACAAAAGAAAACAAAAACAACAGCAAACATAAACAAACAAAAAACAACAAAACAAAACAACACCAAAACATCAACCAAAACACAAAAACCAAAAAAACCACACAAAACACACACACAAAACACAAAAAACCCAAAAAAACGCAACCAAAACAAAACACAACCAACATCAAAAACCAAAAAACAAAACACACTCAAAAAACAAACAACAACAAAAATCAAAAACCACCGAAACAAAAACAATCACAAAAACAAAAAACAAAGACAAAAAATCCAAAATCAAAACAAATCCCACAAAACATCAAAAAAAAAACACAAAACAAAATCCAAACAAAACAACAACAACCAAAAAAACAAACAAACAACTTCAAAAAAACCAAAACAAACAAAAACCAACACACAACCACATCACACACATCAAAATCCAAGACAATCAAAAAAAAAAAACAACAAACAAACACAAGACCAAAAACAAAACAAATCCCCAACACAAACACAAAAAAAAAACAAACAAAAAAAAAAAACCAACAACGTTCAAAACATCAAAAACAACAATCAAAACAAAAAAAACAACAAAAAAAACAACATCATCCACAAAAAACACACAACCAATCAACACAAAATCACAATCAACAAAATCAACACAATTCACAAACAAACACCAAAAATCACAACCAAACCAAACACAAAAAATCCAACAAAACAATTTTCAAACACACAACCCCAAAAAAAAACACCACAAACATCAAAACACATAATCCAAACAAACAAAAACAAAACACATCCAAAAACAAACACAAAACAATCAAAAAAAAACAAAAAAAATCCAAAAAAACACAAACAACAAACAAAATCAAACAAAAACAAAAAAAAAAAACACAACAGCAAAACAAAAACAAACCCATCCACAACCAAAACATCAACAATCAACAAAAAAAAATCATCAATCAAAAACAAATCAAACAACAAAATCAAAAAAATCAAAAACAAAAACAAGCAAAACAAAAAAACAACAAAAAAAAACAAAAAAAACACAAACAACAACAAAAAAAAAAAAGAACATAAAAATCAAAAAAAAAGATCAAACATCCATCCCAAAACAAAAAACACAGAAACAAACAACACAAACACAACAACCGACACATAAAAAACAGTAAATCAAATCAAAAACAAATCCAATCAAAAACCCCAATCAAAAAAACAAAACCAACAACAAAAAAAAAACCAAAACAAAAAAGCAACAACAAACACCAATTCAACAAAAATCAAACAACAACAAAAAAATTCAACCAACTCAAACACAAAAAATCAACACCCAAAAAACAAAAAAAAATAAAAAAAAAAAAAAAAAAAAACACACAAACAACAAAAGCAAACAACAAAAAACAAACAAACACAAAAATCAAAAAAAAAAAAATTCAAAACAACAACAAAAAAAAAAAACACAACAAAAAACCAAAAACCAACACAAAACACAAAACAACAAACACCAAACAAAAAACAATCAAGCACAACAAACAAAAACCACAAAATTCACACAAAAACACAAAAAAAAATACAAAAAAAACAAAAAAAATTCACACACAAAAAAAAAACCATCAACACACAAAACAAAAAACCAAAATCAAAAAAACAATCCAAAAAAAACAACAAAAAAAAACAAACAAAAATCATCAAAACGAAAAAACACAAAAAAAAAAAACAACAAAAACCACACAAACAAAAAACCAAACACACCACAAAAACCAACCAAAAACAACACACAAACAAAAAACAAAACAAAAAAAAAAACATCAAACACCAAAACAAAAAACAAACAACACACACAACAAAAACATCAACACAAACAACATTCACATCACAACACAAATTCCAAATCAAAACAAACACACACAAAAACACAAAAAAAAAAAAAAAAAACACATCACAAAAAAACAGAAAAAAACAAAAAATCCAAACATCCAAAACCAAATCAAACAACAACATCCAACCCAAAATCCCACAAAAAAAAAAACAAACACACAACAACAACAACACAAAAACACATGAACAAAAAAAACAAACAACACCAAACAAACAACAACAATCATCACATCAAAAAAAAAACAACAAAATTCAAAACCAAAACACAACACAACAACAACAAAAACAAACAAAACCACAACATTCACAAAAACAAAACCACCAAAAAAACAAAATCAAAAAAAAAACAAAAACAAAATCGCAAACAAACAAAAAAAAAAACAACATACAAAAAACAACAAAAAATCAACCAAAAACACACCACAAAAACAAGCAACAACACAACCAAAACAAATCAAAATTCAAAAACAAAAAAAAAACAAACCAACAAAAACACAACCAAGAAACCACATCACACAACCTTCACAACCAACAAATCACAAAGCCAAAAACAAAAAAACAAAAATGCACATACCACATCACCAACACCAAAAAAAAACAAAACATCACAAAAAAAAACAAACAAAAAACAATCACAAACAAAAAAACACATCCCAAACAAAACAAAACAAAAAAAAAAAAACAAACCAAACAAACAAAACCATCAATCACACAACACATCACAAAAAACAACAAATCATTTCAAAACAAAAGTCAAACAAAAAAGCAAAAAAAAACAAACACACAAATCAACACACAAAAAACCATCCAAAAAAAAAAAAACAACACAAAAAGAGATCAAATCCAAAACAACCAAACACACAAACAACAACAAACAAATCACAAAAATCAACCAAAAAACAAAAAACACAAAAAAATTCAAAAAAAAATCACATCAAAAAGACACACAACAATCAAAAAAACCACAACAACCATCACACACAAACAAAAAAAATCAAAACAACAAAAAACAACAAAAAAAAATTCAACAAAAAAAAAAACAACACCACAAACATCAAACAACATCAATACAAAACAAAAAAATCAACAAAAAATCACACAAAACAAAAGAACCCAACAACCACATCAAACAAACAACGCAAATCACACATCAAAATAAAAAATCACACAAACACAACAACAACAAAAAAAAAAAATCAAAAAAAAAAAAACACAACACCATTTCACAAAAAAAAAAACAATCAACAACAACCAAAACCAACAACAATCAACAAGCAAAAAAAATCAAAACACACAATTTTTTTTTCCAAATCAAACATCAAAAAATCAACAAAAAACACAAAAACAATCAATCAAAAATTTCAAAAAAAATCAATCAAAAAACAAAACAACAAAATCAAAAAAACAAAAAACAAAAAAACAACTAAAGAAAACACAAACACAATCAAAAAACAATCAAAAAATCAAAAAACAAAAAAAATCAAAAACAAAAAATCACAACACGAAACCACAACAAAAAAAAAACACAAAACACATAAAACCAAAAATCAATCAAACAAATTTCACATCAAAAAACAGCACAAAAAAAACAACAAAAACAACCTCACAATCACACAAAACAAAAAACACAACAAAAAAAAAAAAAAACACAATTCAAAAAACAAATCCAAAACAAAATCCAAAACAATCAAAACCAATCAAAACACAACAAAAGACACAAAACATCAAAACACCAAAAAAAAAACATCAAAAAAGAAAAAAAACACAGATCTAAAACAAAATCATCATCAACACAAAAAATCACAACAACCAATCACAAACAAACAACACATCACACACACAAATCAAAAACAAAATCACAATTTCAATCAAAACAAAAACAAAATCCAAAACAACCACACAACAATCATCAACAAAATTCAACAAAAAACACAAAAAACAAACATCAAAAAAAACAACACCAAACAAGACAAAGAAATCACCAAAAAAAACAAATCAACAAAACAAAAAAAAAATCAAACCAACAACACAAAAAACAAAAAAAAAAACACAATCACAATCAATCAAAACACAACACAATCAAAAAAAAAACAGACAAATCATCATCAAACACAATCAAATCCAAACACAACACAACAAAATCAAACACAAAAAAAAAAATCACAACAAAAAAACAAAACACACCACCAACACCAAAAAAACAAAAACAAGAACAAAATTCACCCAATCAAAACACAAAAACATCAAAAATCAAACAACAATCAAAAAGCAAAACAAAATCCACTAAAAAACATCAATCCAAAACAAAACAAAAAACAAAAAACAAAAAAAACAACACCAACACAAACATCCAAACAACAATCAACCAAAACACACCCAAACATCAGCACCACCACCAACAAAAACAACACAAACAAAAAAAAACAAAGCACAACACACAAAAAAACAAAAAACAACATCAACAACAACAACAAAACAAAACAAAAAAAAACAAAAAAACACACAAAAGCATTCAAAACAGAAAAAAAAAACAAAAAAAATCAAAATCAAATCAACAACAACAAAAAACACAACAAAAATCAAAAAAAAAACAAACAAAACAAAGCAAACAAACCAACCAAAAAAAACAAAATCATCCATCAAAACAACAAAAAACAGAAATCATCCAACAAATCAAAAACAAAAAAAACACAAAAAACAAAAATCATCAACAAAAACAAAAAAATCACAATCAAGAAAAAAAATCAACAAAACAACACAACACAAAAAAAAAAACACCAATCCAACATCAAAACAACAAACAACATCAAAACAAACAAACAACAACAATCAACACAAAAAAAAAACAAACATTCAAAACACATCACACCCACATCAATCAAAACACAAAGACAAAACAAACAAAAAACAAAAAACACACAAAAATCAAACACAAAACAAACAAAATACAACAAAAAAAACAAAAACAAACAAAACAACATTTCAACAAATCAACACAACAAAAAAAAAACATCAACAATTCACACAAACAAACAAAAAAACAAAAAACACAAACAAACACCAAGACAACCCAAAACATCACAAACAACAAACAAATCAAAACATTCCACACAAACCAAACAAACAAAACAATCACAACAACAAAACAATTTCAACTAAAACAGATAAAAGCAAAAAAATCCAAAAAAAACAAACACAAAAGAAAACACAACAAAATCAAAAACAAAAACAAAAAAAAATCAATCAAAGAAACAACAAAAAAAACACATCAAACAAAAAACAAAACACAAACAGGGACAAAAAACAATCAAAAACAAACAAACAAAAAATCAAAAAAAAACAAAAACAAACACAAAAAGAACAAACAAAAAAAAACACAAAAACCACAACATTTTCAAGCATGCAAAAAAACACAAAACAAAAAAACAAACAAACAACAAAAAAAAAAAAAAAAAAAATACAAAAACACCAAAAAAACAAAAACATCAAACAAAACATCACAAAACAAAAAAAAACACAACAACAAACAAAAAAATCACAAACACAAAATCATCACACAAAAAAAACAACAAATCAAAAAAAAAAAAAAATCACACACAACAATCGACAAAAAAAATCAAAAAAACAAAAAAACACAACAAAAAAAAAAACAAAAAAAAAAAAACCAAAAAAAAAACAACAAACAAAAACATCACAAAAATCAAAAAAACAACAACAAAAAAAACAACAAAAAAACAATCAAAACACCAACAAACAAACAAAAAACAAAAAACAAAAAAAAAACAAAACCACAAAATCAAAAAATTCAACACAAACAAAAAAAAATCAACAACACAAATCAAAAATTCAACAAAAAAAAAAAAAACAAAAATCACAAAAAACACAGAAACACAAACCACCCATTTTCACCACAACAACAAAAAAAACAAAAAAAATCAAAAACACAAAAACACAAAATCAAAACATCAAAAAAAAAAAAAACAAAACAAACACAAAATCAACACAACAACAAAAAAAAAAACACCAAACAAAAAACACAAAAAAAACACAACCAAAAAAAACAAACAAAAAACAAAAAACAAACAAAAAATCAAAACCATCAAACAAAACACAATTTCAAAAACATCAAAACAAAAAAAAACATTCAAAAAACCAAAAAAAAACAAAAAACAAAAAACACACCATTCAACAAAAACAAAAAACAAAAAAAAACAAATCAACGAAAAAATTAAACAAACAAACAAAAAACAAAACAAACACACAACACAAAAATCACAAACCAACCACAAAAACAAATCCCCACAACCAACAAAAGCACAAAATCCAACAAAACAACAAAAAAATCCAATCCAAAACATCAAAAAACAAAACAACAACAAAAACAAAAACAAAAGACACAAACAAAAAAAAAAAAACAAACACAAAACAACCCAACAAAAACACACAACAACAAAAAAAACACCAAAACAATCACAAAACAACCAAAAACCAAACAAAACATCACAAAAAAAAATCCAACACAAAAAACAAAAACAAACACACAAACAAAACATCACAAAACCACACATCCATCACAAAAAAAATCCAATCATCAAAAAAACAAAACAAACACAAAAAAAACCCAACAAAAACACAAAAAAACAAATCACACACAAAAAAAAAGCAAAACAAAAAAAAAAAAAACAAAAAAATCAACAAACAATTCAATCCACTAGAAATAAAAAAACACAAAAACACAACAAACAAAAACACAAACAAACCACAAATCAAAAATCCACAACCAAACAACAAAAAAACACATCACATACAAAAACAAACACAAACATCAAAAAAAAAAAAAACATCAAATCATCAAAAACAACATCAAAAAAACATCAATCCAAAACAAAAAAAAAAAAAAAAAAAAAAACCATCACAAACAAAATCAAAACACTCAATGATCAACAAACACAACAAAACAATCAAACAATCAACAAAAAAATCAAACCAAAAATCAACAATCACAACAAAAAAAAACACAACAAAACTCATCCACAATCACCCAAAAATCAAAACACAAAACCACAACAATCCGAAAAAATCAAACAAACAAACAAAACAAACAAAAAAAAAACAAACAAAACAAAAGAAGAACAACACCAAACAAAAAAACCAAATCAAAAATCAAACAATAACAATCACCAAAAACAAATCAAAAAACACAAAAACCAAAAACAAATCAAAAAAAAAAAAAACACATCACAACACTCAAACACAAACAATCGACACCACCAAAAAAAACACAACAAAATCAAAAACACCACAAAATCACACACACAACAAAAAAAACACACAACAAAACAAACAAAATTCAAAAAACACAAAATCACACACAATCAAAAAAAAAAAAAAAAACATCAAAAAATTCAACCACAACAAAATCAAAATATCCACACAACAACAAAAAAAAAAATCATCAGATCAGCCCCAAAAAAAACAAAACCATTTTTTCAACAAAAAAATCAAAACCAAAAATCAAAACAAAAAATCAAAATTTTCAAACCACAACAAAACAAAATCAAAAAACAAACAAAAACAAAAAAAACAAAACCAAACATCAAAAAAAAAAAAACAAAGTCACATCAAAAACAACAAACAAAAACACAAAAAAAAACATCAATCAGTCAACAAAAAACAAAAAAAAAAAACAAAACAAACAACAAATTCAAATCAAATCAAACAACAAAAAAACAAAATCACACAAAAACCACAAATCAAAACAACAACCCAACACAAAAACAACAAAACAAATCAAATCACAAAAACACAAAAAACCACAACAATCACAAAAACAACAAAACAAAACAAAAACAAAAAATCAAACAAAAAACCAAACATCACAAAAATCAACAACCAAACAAACCCAAAACATTCAAAATCCAAAAACTCAACACAACAACAAGAGAACAAAACCAAAATCAAAAAACAACAACAACAAAAACAAAACACCCAAATCCAAAACAAACCAACAAAAAAAAAAAAAAACAAACACACACAGCAAACACAAAAAAAAACAAAATCAACAATAAAACAAACCATCAAAAAAAAAACAAACACAAACAACATCAAAAAAAAACACAAAAACCCAATCATCACACAAAAACAACAAAACAAAAAAAACACACAACAACAATACAACACCAACACAAAAAGAAAAAAACAAAACAAAAAACACAACATCAATCCAAAAAAACACAACACAAAACAAAAACAAAACCAAAACAACAAAAAAACAAACCAAAAAAACACAAACAATCAATCATCAAAAAAAACAACACAAAAAACAATCAACACAAAAACCACAAAACAAAAAAAAATCAAATTCAATCAACAAAACAAACAACAAATCCAAAACAAAAAAAAAAAAAAACACAAAAAACAAAACACCAAAAAAAATCACAACAAAAAAACACAACAAAAAAAATTTCACAATTCAATCACAAAAACAAAAAACAAAAAAAAAAAACATCATCAAAAACACAAACCACAAAACCCCACAAAACCAACACAAAAAACAAATAATCACCAAATCAAAAAAAAAAACCAATGCAAACCAAAAAAAAAAAGATCACAAATCAACACAACCCAAAAATTCACAACAAACACAAGCACACACAAAACACAAACAAATCAAAACAACAAAAAATTCAAACACACAAAAAACCAAAACAAAAAACACACAAACAACAAACAACATCAACAACAATCAAAACAAAAAAACAATCAACACAAAAACAAAACAACCCAAATCAACAAATCAAGCAAAAAAAACAAAAAAAAAACCAAAAATCCACACAATCAAAACATCAACGAACCCAAAACAAAAAAAAGGACAAACAAAAAAACAACAAAAAACAAAAAAAAAAAACACAACAAACAAAACAAACAAAACAACCAAACAAACACCCAAAACACAACAAAACATCAAACACACAAACAAAATCACAAACAAAAAAACAACAAAACCAACAAATCACACAATCGAAAAAAAAAAAAACAACACAAAAACCAAAAAACACATTCAGAAAACAAAAAAAACCACCAAACAACAATAAAAACACACAAAACAAAAAAACAAAAAACAAAACACAAAATCATCAACATCAAACAACAAAAAAAAAAAAACAACATCCACAAAACAAACACAACACACAAAAAAAAAACAAACACATCAAAAAAAAAAAACAAAAAACAAAAAAACAAACATAACACAACACAAAACACAAAAAAAACACAATCAAAATTGTTTCAACCACACACACACCATCACATTCATCAACAAACAACAATTCAAACAAACAAAAAATCACAACAAACAAACAACACAAATCAACAACAACACATAAACAACACACAACAAAAACAAACACACAGCACAAACAACAGACACATACACAAAAACAAACCAAAGAAACATTTTCAACAAAAATCAACAAAAACACATAAAGCAAAAACAACAAAATTTCACACAAACAAACAAAACAACAACAAACAAACAACAAAAACAACAAATCAAATCACGAAAAAACACACACCATCAGACAACAACCACACAAAACAAAAAATCACGACATCACAACAAAACAACAATACCACAACAACCAATCACATAAACACATCAAACAAAAACAAAAAACACAAACAAAAACAACAAATCAAAACAACACACACAAAAAACACAAACAAAACACAAAAACAAAAAACACAACACAAAAACAACACACAAAACAAAACACCACACACAAAAACACACACACACACCAACAAACAACACAAACAACAACAAACACACAGACACAAACACAACAAAAACATCATCAAAAAACACCAAAACACACACAAAAAACAACAACATTCACACTCAACACACACGAAACACAAAAACAACCAAAAAACAAAAAAACACAAAATCACAACAACAACAGCAAAACCAAAAACAACACAGAACAAAACCACAGACAACAGCACAACACAACACCACAACAAAATACACACAACAAAAAACAAAAAACAACAACACAAAACAAAAAAGCAACACACAACCAACACACAAACAAAACACAACACACAAAAACAAACAGCAAAACAAAACAACAACAAAAAACAAACAAAAAAAACAAAACACACCCAACAAAAAATCAGACAAATCACACATCGCAACAACACAAACAAACCAAAAAAAACACACACACAACAACAACATACAATCAACCACACAAAACAAAACAACACAAACACATCAATACAAAAATTTCAACAAAAAAACAGAAAAACACATCAACATCAACATACAATCAAAACAAAACAAATCAAAACAACTTCACAACACACAAAACAAATCCAACAAACAACAAAAAACAAAAAACAAACAAAACAACACAAACAAAACAAACACAGCAAAAACGACAAAAACAACACCACAACAAAAAACAACGAAAACAACACACAGAAACACAAACCAAAAATCATCAACAAACAACAACAATCAAAACATCACAAAAATCAACAACACATCCCAACAAAAGCAATCAAAACAAAAACCAAAAAACAACACAAACACAACAACAACACAAAAAACAACAACAACACAAATCAACCAAACACAACAAACAACAAAGACAAATATCACAAAAGATCAATCAACACCAAACAAAAAACACAGCAACAGACAAACGAACATCAAAAAATCCACAAACAGAAAAAACAAACAGCACATCAAAAAACACAATCAAACAAAAAACAAAACACAAAACACAACACAAAAAATACAGAACAAACAAACATCACACAAAATCACATCCACAAACAACACCAACATCACACACCACACAAAAACAAAAAAAACAACAACAACACACAAAAAACAAACAAACACATCCAAAAACAAAACAAAAACCACAAACCAAAAAACACAACAACACACAAAACACATCAACACACACACACAACAAACACAAAAATCAACACAAAACAACAAACACACAAACAAAAATTCACACAGAAACAAAAACACACATCAACAAAAAACCAACAAAACAAACAAAAAACAACAACAAAACACACAAAACACATAAAATCGATCAAAACATCAGACAAAACAAACAACACAAAACACAAAATCACACACAAACACAAAACACAAACAGACAACAACAACAAAAACAACAACACACACACACAAAACACAAAAGCATCAAACAAAACACACAACACAACAAAAACAAAACACACAACACAAACCCAGCAAACAACCACAAAAACCAAAACACAACATCAAATCCAACACAAAACAAACAAACAAAAACCACAACAAACAATCACACAAAACAACAATTCCAAACAACAAAAGCAAACAACAAACATCACAGACAAAAACCGACAAAACTCAAAACAAAAACATCCGACAAAAAAAACCAAAAAACAAACACAAAAATCAAGACACAGAACACACAAAAAACAACAACAACAAACAAAAAGACAACCAACAAACACAACAAACACAACCGAACAACATCACAAAATCAAAAAACCAAAACCACAGATTCACACAACAAAAATCACACACAAACACAGACAAAATCAAAAAACCAACAAAACAAAAGCAACACAAAACAGAACACAAAAAAACACACCACAACAAACAAACAAACACAAACCACAAAACAAACAAAAACAAACAAAAACAACAACAAACAAAAACAAAGCAACACAACAGACACAACATCACACAAAAACAAAAACAAAATACACACAAAAACAAAAACACAACATCAACAAAAGACACATAAAAACCAAAACATCAAAAACAACAAAAAAAAAACAAAAAAAAACAAAAACACACACAAAACAAAAAAACAAACACAAAACACAACCATCAAAAAAAATCACAAAAACAACACCACACAAAACAAAACAACAAAAAAAAAAAACAAACACACAAACAAAAACAACAACAAAAACAAAACAAAAAAAACACAACAAACATCCAAAAAAACAACAACAAAAAACAAAACACAAAAAACAAAAACAAAAAAAACAAAAAAAAAAAAATCAAAAACAAATCAAAAAAAAAAAAAAACAACACAAAAAAACACAACAAAAACAAAAAAACAAAACAACACACAAAAAAAAAATCCAAACATCACAAAAAACAAACACAAAAACACAAAAAAAACAAAATCAACAAACAATCACAAAAATCAAAATCCCACAAAAAAAAAAACAAAAAAACAAACACACAAAAACAAATCACCAACAAAAACCAAAAACAAACCCAAAAAAAAACAAAAACAAAAAAAACCAAACAACACAATCAATCAACAACAACAAAAAGCCACCAATCAAACAAAAACAAAAAAAAAAAAAAACACAACAAAACACACAACAACACACAACCACACATCAAACCACAAAAAAACAAAACCACAACCCAAAAAACAAAAAGGAAGAAAAAACAACAAAACAAAACACAACAACACACAACACATTTCACAAACAAAAAAACCACCAACAAAACAAACAAAACAAACAAAAAAACAAAAACCAAACAACAATCAAACAAAAACAATCAAACACAAAAAACCAACACATCCCACAGCCAAAAAAATTGCAAACAACAACAAACAACAAAAAAAACAAAAAAAAACAACAAAACAAAAAACACCAATCAAAACAAAAAACAAACAACCACCACAAAACAAAAAAAAACAAAAACAAAACAATTCAAACAAAATCAAAAAAAAAAACAAAAAACACAAACAAAAAACACAAACAAAAAAAAAAAAAAATCAATCAACAAAAAAAACAAAAAAAAAACAAAACAAACAAATCAAGCACAAATCACACAACAAATCAACAAAAACAAAAATAGAACAAAAACACATCCAAAAACAACACAACAAACAGTCAATCAACAACACAAAAAAAAAAAAAAAAAAACCATCACCAAAATCAAAAAAACAAAAAAATCAACAACCAATCACAATCAACAACCACAAAAAAAACAAAAACACCAACAAAAAAAAACACAACATCAAACCAAAAAAAAAAAAAAACAAAAAAAAAAAAGAACAAAAAAAAAACAAAAAAAAACAAAAAATCACCACAAAAAAACAACAACACATCAATCAAAAAACAAAACAATCAAAACACAAAAACAAAAACAATCAAACACAAACAACAAATTCAAAAAATCCAAAAAACAAAAAACACAACAACAACAACAACAACAACAATACCAAAAAACAATCAAAAAACAACACTGCGAAATCCACAACCAAACACAAATCACAAAACAAAAAAACAAAACAAAAAACAAAATAAAACAAAAACAAAACAAAACAACACATCAAAAAAAAAAAAACAAATCAACAAAAAAAAAAAACACAAAAACAATCACACAAACAAAACAAAACAAAAAACACAAAAAACACCAAACAACACAATCAACAAAAAAAACAAAAAAACCAAACAAAAAAAAAAAAACAAACAAATCAAAACACAACAACACAAACCAAAACAAGCACAAACAAAAAAAAAAAAAAAAAAACCACATCAAAAAAAAGAACAAACCACACACAAAACAAAAACAAAACACACCACAAAAACGAAAAAAAAAAAAAAATCAAAAAAACACAAAAAAAAATCAACAATCACAAAACAACAATCAAAAAAAAAAAAACACAAACAAAAAAATCAAAAAAAAATTCGACATCAAACAAAAACAACAACAAACAAGAAACACCAAAACAAAACAAAAAACACAAACCAAAAAAACACACAAACAAACAAAGAACAAAAAATCAACAAAAAACAAACAAAAAACAAAAAAACACAAAACAAAAACAACAAACAAAAAAACAAACACAAAAACAAACACACAACACAAAAACACAACAAACAACCAAATCAACAAAAAATCACACAATCAACATCCACAAGCAAAAAACATCACAAAAACCACCTACAAAACAACAAAAACAAAAAAGCAATCAAACAACCCCAAACAACAACACAAAAACCCATCAACAATTCAACCAAAATCAAAAAACAAACCAAAAACAAACAATCAAAAAAAAATCCAACATCAAAAAAAAAGAAACAAAAAAAACATCAACACAACAAAATCACCACATCAAAAAACAATCAAATCATCAACATCAATCACACAAAAAAACACAAAACAACAAAAACACAAAACAATCAAACAACCCCTGTTTCAAAAAACCAACACAATTTTTCATCAACATCCACACAAATCAAACAAAAAACCAAAACACAATTTGTTCAAACAAAAACAAAAACAACAACAAAAACAAACAACAAAAAAAACACAAAATCACAAGAAACAACAAAAAAAATTCATCAAACACAAAATCAAAAAAAACACAAAAAAAAAAAAAATTTCAAAACACAAATCAAAAAACAAACAACAAAACAAAAAAAAACGAACACAAAAACAAAACAACACAACACAAAAAAAACATTTCACAAAAAAAAAAAAACAAAAACAAAAAACAAAAATTTTCACAAACAAAAAACAAATCCAACAAAACATCAAAACACAACACCCAACAAACAACAAAAAACAACAAAACAAAAAATCCAAAAAAAAAAACAAACCACAAATCAAAACAAAAAAACACAAAACACACAAAAAACAAAAATCAAAACCATCAAAATCAAAACACCAAAAACAAAACACCCAACACAAACCCAAAAACATCAAAAAACAACAAAAAAAAATCAACACAAAACAAAAAACAACAAACCAAAAAACAAAGAAAAAACAAACAAAAAAAATCACACAAACACACACAAAAAACCAAAATCAACAAAAACAAAACAACCAAACAAAAAAACAGCACAAAAAAACACAAAAATCAATCAAAAAACAAAATCACCAACACAAATCACACCAAAAAAAAAAAACAACAAAACACAAAACAAAAATCAAAACAAAAAAACAAACAAACACACAAAAAAACAAAAAAAAAAACAAATAAACACAAAAACAAACCACACACAAATCAAAAAACACAAACAATCAACTTCACACAAACATCACAACAAACACCAAAAAATACAAAAAAAACAAACGAAAAAAAAAAAAAAAAAAAAAACAAACAAAACCAACAAAAAACAACCAAACCACAAACAAAAAAACACAAAACAAAAAAACAACACCCAAAAAAAACACCAAAAAAAAAAAAAATCAAACAACATCAAACAAACCAAAAAAAACCAAAAACAAAAAAAAAACAAAACCAAAAAAACACAAAAAAAATCAATCCACAAAACCAAAAATCCACACACTCAAAAAAAAAAAACAAAAAAAAAAACCATCAAAACAAAAAACACAACACAAAAAACAACCATCAACACAAACACAACAAAAAAAAAAAAAAAACATCAAACAACAAATCACACAACAAAAACAAAAACAAAACACAAACAAGCACAAAAAAAAAAAAAAAAACACATCAACAACAACAACAAACATCACAAAAACACACAAACAAAAAAAAAAAAAACAAAAAAACCCACAACAAAAAACAAAAACACGAAAAACAACACAAAAACAAACAAAAAACAGCACAAAACCAAAACAAAAAAAAACAACAAAAACACAACCAATCAAATCATCAAACACACCAAAATCAAACACAAAGAACAAAAAAACAAAAAAAAAAACACACAAACAAAACAACAAAAAAAAAAAAACAAAAACAACAAATAAAATCAAAAACAATCAATCAAACAAATCACCACAAACAACCAAACATCAACAACAAAAAACAAACAATCAAAACACAAACAAAAAAAAAAAAAAAATCCAAAAACAAAAAACCCCACAAAAATCCATCACACCACAAAAACAAATCACAAAACACAACCAGCCCAAAAAAAAAACAAAAAAAACAACAAAAAGAACACATACACAACAAAACACACAACACCAAAAACACCCAAAAACAACCAATCCAAACACAACCAAAACACAAAACAAAAAACAATCAAAAACAACACCAAAAAAACAACACAAAAAAAAACAACAGCAAAATCACAAAATCAAAAAAAAAAAACAAAAAACCACACAAAAAACACAAAAAAAAAATCAAACGAAATCACACCATACATCATCCACCCACCAAAAAACAACCCCAATCAAAAAACAAAAAAAAACCAAACATCACCAAAAACAAACAACAAAAAACAAACAAAACAAACAAAACCACAAAAAAAAAAAAACAACAATCAAAAAACAACAAAACACAACAAAAAAATCAAACCACAAAAACAACCAAACATCAAAAATCAGATCAAACAAAAAAAATCCAACACAAACAAAAACACACAAAAAAAAAAAACACAACAAAATCAAAACCAAAAAACAAAAACAAATCAAATCAAACAAAAACATCCAACACACAACACAAAACATACCAACAAAAAAACACACCACACAAACAAAAAAACAAAGAAAAAAAAAAAAGTACAAAAAACAAAAAACAAAAACAACAGACAACCAAAACACATCAAAAAACAAAAAACAAAAAAAACATCAAAAAATCAAATTCAAAAAACACATCATAAAAAAAAAAAAAATCACAAAAAACCAGAATCACATTCAAAAAAAAAAAAAAAAAACAACAAAAAAAAAAAAACAAAAAAATCAAAAAAAAAAAAACAACAAAATCACAAACCAAATCACAAACAACAACAAACAAACGAAACAAAACAAAACAAAAAAAAACAAAAAAAAACAACACCAAAAACAGAAAACACCACCACAAATAAAACACAAAAAAACACAAACAATCCAAAAACAAAAAAACACAAACCAAAACCAACGAAACAAACAAACAGACAGCAAAAAAAAACACAAAACAAACAACACATCAAAACAACACAACAACCAACAAATCAACAGAACAAACATCAAAACAAACCAAAAACAAAAAAACACAAAAAAAACAAAAAAACAAATCAAAAAAAAAAAACAAACAATCATCAACAAAACAACACCAAAAAAACAAACAAAAACACACAAACAGAAAAAAAGCAACACACAACAAAACACACAAAACCCCCAAAGCAACAACAACAAACAAACACTAAAACAAAAAAAACAAAAAAAAAACAAAACAAAACAAGACACACAAACCACAACAACCGATTCCAAAAAAAACCAACAAACACAAACAACCAAACAAGACCAACAACACACCACAACACAACCAAAACCAAAAAACAAACAAAAAAAAAACAAAAAAAACACACCAACAAAACACATCAACAAACAAAGAAAACAAAACAACTCCAACCACACAAATCAAAACATCACATCAAAACACACCACCAAAAAAAATCACACATCCAAAAAAGATCACACCAACATCAAACACAACCAAAAAAAAAAAAACAAAAACAAAAAAAACACAACATCAAAAACAAAAAAACACCACAACAACATCAACAACAATCAAATCAAAAACACAAAACAAAAAACCAAACAAATACAATCAACAAACGAAAAAAAAACAAAACAAAAACCAAAAAAAAAAAAACAAAAAAATCACAATCAACACAAACAACAACACAAAAACAAAAAAACAACAAAATCATCAAACACAAACAAAACAAAATCGACAGAAACAATAAAAACAACAAAACAAACAAAAAACAAAAATCACACCACACAAAAACAATCCAACAAAACAATCACAATCAAACAAACACAAAAAAAAAAACAAACAAAAAAAAATCAAACAAATCACCAACCAATCAATCAAAAACACAAACAAAACACAACAAACACCAAAATTCAAAAATCAAAAACAAACAAAAAACAAATCAAACAAAACAAAAAAAAAAATCATCCAAAAAAAACCAAACACACACAATCAACAAGAAAAAAATCATAAACAAACAAAACAAACAAAAAACAACACAACAAAAAAAACAACTCCAGAAAAAATCAAACACATACACAACAATCAAAAAAAAAGAAACACACAACAGTCACACACAAAAAAAAAATCAAACAAAAAACAACAAAACAAAAAAACAACAAACCACATCATCAAAACAAACAAAAAAACCAAAAAACGAACAAAATCACAAAAATCACCAACAAACAAACCACACACAAAACAAAAAAAAACAAAACAACACACAACAAACATCAAAAAACAAACATCAAAACCAAACGAAAACAAAAAACAAAAAAACAACCCATTCCACAAAAAAAACAACCAAACAAAACAAAAAAAAAACAAACAAACAAATCAAAACAACAAAAACACAAAAAAACAAACAACAAAAAACACACAAAACAAAACAATCAAAAAAAAAAACAAAACACCACACAAAACAAAAACAAAAAAAAAACAAAAAACAAATCAACCCACACAAACCAAAAAGAAAAAAAAACAAAACACAACACCAAACAAAAACCACCAAAAAAAAAAACAAAAAAAAAAAACTCACACACAAACAGAAAATCAAAAATCACAAACAAAAAAAAACAACAAAAAAAACAGACAAAAAAAAAAAAAAACCCAAAACAAACACAAAAAAAAACACAAAAACCACAAAAAACCAAACAATCCAAACAAACAAAAAACAAAAAAATCACAATCCACAAAAAAAAAAAAAACAATCAAAAACAAAATCAAATCAAAAAAAACCCCCCCCCCCCAAATCACAAAAAAAACAAACAAAACAACAAAAAAATCAAAAAACAAAACAAAAAATCAAAAAAACACAAAAAACAATCAACAAACAAAAAACAAAAAAAAAAAAAAAAAGAACACACAACAACAAAGTTCACAAAAAACCAAAAACACAAAAACACAAACAACAAATCAAAACACAAAACACAAAAAACAAACAAACAAACAAAACACAAAAAACAAACTCAACAAAAACAACAAACAACAACAAATCATCACAAACACTAATCAAAAAAAACAAAAAACACCAACATTCAAAAAAACAAAAACACAAAAATCAAAACAACCACAAAAAACCAAAAAAAAAAAAACAAAAAAACACACAAAAAACAACACCACAGCACACAAAACAACAAAAAAAAAACAACAAAACAAAACGAAAAAAACAAAAAAACAAAAAAATTCAATTCAAACAAAAAAATCACAAAACAAAAAACAACACAAAACACCAAACAACAACAAACAAACAAACATCCAAAAAAAAAACAAAAAAAAAAACAAAAAACAAACCAAAAAAAAAAAAAAAAAAATCAAAAACAACCAAACATCAGTCACCAAAAAGCAACAAACAAAAAAAAAAACACCAAAATCAAAAACAAACAAACCACAAACAAACAACAAACAAACACAAACAAAACAAAAAACAACAACACAAAAACACAAAAACAAAAACAAAACAAAAACAAACAAAATCACAATCATCCACAAAAACAAAAAACTCAAACAAAACAAACAAACAAAATAAACACAAAAACAAAAAAAAAAACAAAAAAAAATCACCCCAACATCACACAATCAAACAAAACACAAAATCACAACAACAAACAAAAAAACAACAAAAATCAAACCAACAAAACAAACAAAAAAAAACAGCAAAACAACACAAAAAAAAACACACAAAAAAACAAAAAAAAAAAACAAAAAAAAACCAAGAAAAAACAAACCAATCAAACAAACAAAACACACACACAAAAAACCAAAACATCCACTCAACACCACAAAAAAACAACAACAAAAAAAAACAACACACAAATCATCATCAAAAAAAACAAAAAACAATCAAACACCACAAACAAAAAATCACAACAAAACAAAACCAACACAAATCACAAGACACCAAAAACACAAAACAAACCAAAAACAAAAAAACAAAAATCAAAAAAAACAAAAAAAAAAAACACCAAATCAAACCAAATCAAAAAAAAAAAATCAAAACAAAAAAACAACAACTCAAAAAACAAAAAACAAACAAACAACAAAATCAACATTCAAACAAAAAAAACCAACAACCATCAACAACAAACAATCATCAAATCATCAAATCAAAACCAATCAAAATCACAAACAAAACAAACAAAAAACAAACCAAAACAACAAAAAAAACATAAAACCAACACACAACAATCAAAACACAAAACAAAAGGGTGGGTAAAACATCAAAAACACCACAAAACACAACAAAGACAAACACACGACCACAAAACAAAACACAAAAAACAAAAACAAAAAACAAAAACACACAAAAAAACCAAAAAACAAAACAAATTTCAAAATAATCAATCATCACACAAAAAACAAACACAAAACAAAAAACATAAAACAAACTCACAAAAAAAACAAAAAAACACAAACAACAAATTCCAAAAAGGTCAAAAAAAACAAAAAAAAACAAAACAAAAGAACAAAAAAAAACAAACTTTCAAAAAAAATCACAACAAAAAAAAAAAATCACACAAAACAAAAAACAAAAAAACACACAAAAACATCACCAATCACAAAAACAAAAAACAGAAACAAAACCAAAAAAAAATTCAAAAAAAAACAAATCACCATCAAAAAACAAACAACAAAACAACAACAGTGTTTCACAACAAATCAAAAACAAAAAAAAAAATCATCCAAAAATTTCAAAAAACAACACACAAAAATCAAAAACAAAATAAACAAACATCAACCAAAAACACAACCACACAACACATCAAAAATCAATCAACAAAAAAAAACAAAACAAAAAAAAACAAAACAAAAAAAAAAAAACAAAAATCAAAAAAAAACAACAAATCAAAAACAACATTCAACAACACAACAAAAAAAACACAAAATAAAAAAATCAACAAAAAACAAAACAAAAAACACAAACATCAACACAAAAAAACAACAAAAAAAAATCAAAAAAAAAAAAAACAATCAAATCGAACAACAAAAAAAAAAAAAAAAAAAAACAAAAAAAACGAAACAACAAAGATCAACACAAAAAATCAAAAACAAACACACAAAACACCAACCAATCCACATCAACACACGAACACAAAAAAAACAACCAAACCAAACAAATCAACAAAAACCAAAAAAAAAAAAAAAAAACAAACAAACAACCATCCCAGAACAAACAACAACAAAAAAAAAAAACAACAAAAACATCCATCACCAAAAACAAAACCAACAAAAAAAAAAAACAAAACCAAATCACCACAAAAACAACAAAAAATTCAAAAATTGCAAAAACAAAAAAACAAAAACACACAAATCACAACCAAAAACAAAAAACAAACAACAAAACAAAAAAAAAAACACAAAATCATCACAAAAAATCAAACAACACAAAAAAACAAACAACATTCAGACACAACCAAAAAAAAAAAACAAAAAAAAAAAAAAAAAAAAAAAACAACAAAATCCCATTCACAAAACAAAAAATCAAAAAAAAAATCAAAAAACAAAAAAAAATCAACACAACAATCACACAACAAAACAGCAAAACAAAAAAAAAAATCAAAAACAAAACACAACACACAAAATCACCACAAAAAACAAAAACAACACACCAAAACAAAAAACCAAAACATCACAAAAGAAAAAGTCAACCAAAACATCACATAACAAAAAACAAAAAACAAAACAACAACACACATCCAAAAACAACAAACAAACCACATAAAATCCAATCAACAAACCAACACAAAAACAAAATCCCACATCAAACAAAAACAACCAACACCAAAACACAAACAACAAAAAAATAAAAAAAAAAAAAAAAAAAAAACAACACAAACAACAAAATCATCAAAAAACAATCAAAACAAATCCAATTCAAAAACAAATCAAAATTTTCAACACAAATCCTCACCAAAAAAAACATCACAAAAAATCATCAAACAAAAACAAAAAAAAAAAAAAAAACAAAAACAAAAACAAAACAAACAACAAAAAAAACAACAATCCAATCCAAAATCAAAACAACAAATCACACCAAAAACAAAAAAAACAACAAAACAAAACACAACAAAAACAAAACAAACAAAAAAAAAAAATCAGAAAAAAAAAACCAACAAAATCACAACACAACCAAAACAAAAACAAACAAAAATAAAAAAACAAAAAAACAAAATCCAACAAAACAAAACAAAGAAACAACACAAAACCAAACACAAAACCAACAAAAAAACACAAAAAAAAAAGAAATCACATCAAAAACCAAAAACAATCAAACAAACACAATCCAACACAAAAAAATCAAACACACGAAACATCAAAAAAACACACACAAAAAACACAACAAAAAAACAAAAACAACAACAAAACAACACAATCACCATCAAAAAAACAAAAATCAAAAACAACACACACAAACACAAAAAAAAAAACAAAAAAAAAAAAACACAACAACCACAAATAAAAAAACCCCACATCAAACACCCAAAAAAAAAAACAACAAAAAAAAACAAAAAAAAAAAAACAACAACACAAACAACAACAACAAAACATCAAATCAAAAATCAACAAACAACAAAAAAATCAAACAAACACAAAAAATCACAAAAAAAAAACAAACCAAAAAACAAAAAATAAAATCACCACAACAAAAAAAAACAAATTCAAATCAACAAAAGACACACACAAAAACAAACAAAAACAAACAAAACAAAAAAAAAAAAAAAACATCAAAACAAAACAAACAAAAAACAGAAAACAAAAACAAAACACCATCACAAAACGAAACACAAAATCACCAAAAAAAAAAAAAACACAAAAAAAACAACAAAAAAAAACCAATCACATTCAAAAAATCAAAACAAAAAATCAAACACAAAAAAAACAGCATCAAAAAAAAAAATCACACAAAAAACAACAAAACACACATCAAAACACCACAAAACATCAAAAACACACAAAAAAAATCAAAATCAAAAAATCAAAAAAACAAAAGAAAAAACAACAACAAACACCGGACAAACAAAATCAAAAAAACAAAAAAACAAACACAACAAAAAAAAACAGACCAAAAAAAAAAACACAATACCAAAAAGACAAAAAAACAAAAAAACAACAAAAATTCAAAAAAACAAAAACAAAAACAAAAACAAAACAAACAAAATCACACAAAAAACAAAACAATCAGCAAAAAAACCAAAACAAAAAAAACAAAAAAACCACATCAAAAAAACAACACAAACTACAACACAAACACACCAAAAACAATCACGAAAAAAAAAAAACAAATTCAAAAACAAATCAATCAACGAACAAAAAACAAGCAAACAAACCAAACAAAAAAACAAACAATCAACACAAAAAACACAAAAACCCAAAAAACAAACCAAAAAAATCACAAAAAAAAAAACCAAACACACATCACAAAAAAAAACAACAACAAAAAAAACAACAAAACAAATCACACAAAATAGGTGAAAAGGGCAAACAAAAACCAACAAACAAATCAACAAAAAAAAAAAAACAAAAAACAACAAAAATCAACACAAAAACCAAATCAAAACAACATCAAATCAACCAAAATTCGAACACAAAACAAAAAAAAAACATCAACAAAAAACACAGAACAACAAACAAAACAAAAAACAAACAAAAAAAACCAAAAATCAAACCAAGATCATCAAAAACAACAAAAACAAATCAACAAACAAAAAAACATCAACAAAAAAAAAAACAAAAAACAAAAATTCCAAAAACAAAACCAAAAAAAAAAAGAAACAAAACAAAACAAACACCATTCACAAAATAAAAACATACAGAAAAATCAAACATAAAATCAAACAAAAAAAAATCAAACAAAAAACAAAAAAAAATTCAATCAAACACAGTCAACAAACAATCAAAAAAACAAAAAAAATTCAAACCAAAACAAAAACAAAAAAAAAAAAAAACAACAAACAAAAAAAAACACAAAAAAAACAAAGAAAAAAAACAATCAAACAATCAAATCAAAATCTTTCCAAAAACAACAAAAAAAAACACAACAACACACAAAAACGCAACACAAAAACAACCCACAAAAAACATCAACAAAACCAACAAAAAAACAATAAAAAAAACACCCAAAAAATCAAAAAAAAAAACAACAAAAAAAATAAACAAAAACAAAAAAAAAAATCAACACAACAAAAAACAAGCAAAAAAACAAACAATTCAACAACCAATCAAATCACAAAAAACAAAACAACAAATCAAAACAAAAATCAAAACAAAACACCAAACAAAAACAAACAACAAAAAACAAACAAACAACAATCAAAACAACATAAAAACACAACAAAACAAAAAAACAACAACAACAAAAAAAAATCATCCACAAAACAAAGACAAAAACACACAAGAACATTCAATCCACAAAATCAAACAAAAAAAAACAACAAAAAACAAAAAGCAAAAAAACACAAAACACACAAAACAAAAAAAACAACAAAATCCACAAATCATCAAGACCAAAAACAAACAACACCAAAAAACCACACACAAACAAACAGCACAACAAAAAAAAAAAAATCAAAACAACAAAAAAATAAGCAACACACATTCAAAAAAACAAAAACAAACAAAAAACAAAAAAAAAAAACACAATCAAAAAACAAAAAAACAATCAACAAAAAACAAAAACAAACAAAACACCAAAACAAAAAAAAAAAAAAAAAAATCAATCAAATCACATCACACACACAAACACACACAACATCAAAAAACACACAACAAAAATTCACAGTCAAAAAACAAAAAAATCATTCAAAACCACACAAACTCAAAAAAAACAAAATCATCACAAACAAATCATAAAAATCACATCAACAACACACATCAAAACAAAAAAAACAAAAAAAATCAAAACAAAACAGACCCAACAACAAAAAAAATCACAAATCCAAAACAATCAAAACAAACAAAACAAAAAACAAAAAAACACCAACATTCAAAAAAAACGAAAAAAAATTCAAACACAACACAACAAAACAAAAAAAAAAAAAAAACCAACAAAAACAATCAAAAACAAACCAAACCAAAACAACAAAAAAACAAAAACAAAAACGAAAACAAAACAAAAAAAAAAACAAAAACACACAACAACAAAAAACAAAAAAAGAAACAACCAAAAAATCACAACAACCAACAAAAAAACAAAACATTCAAAAATCAAAAACAACAAACAAAAAAAAACAAAACACCACACACAAAATCAATCAACCAAACAACAATCACAACAAAATCACCAAACACAATCACCAAAAAACCAAAATCAAAAAAAAAAACAAACCAAAACAAACAAGGAGCAAACACATCATCCACACAACAAAAAAAAAAAAAAAAAACCACATCACACAATCAAAAAAAAAAAAAAAAAACAACACAAAAAAAATCACCAACAACACACACAAAAAAACACAGAAAACACAAAAAACTCATCAAAACAACACAAAAAAAAACACAATCCAAACCAAAACACCACAATCATCGACACAAACCAAAAAAACAAAAAAAAAAAAAAACCAAGGAAACAACAAACACAAAAACACAAAACAACAAAAAAACACCAAAACAAACAAAAAAAACAAACACAAAAAACAAACATCAACCACAACAAACAACACAAAAAATCAAATCGAAAAACAAATCACAAAAAACAAAACAACAAACTCAAAACACAAAAAAAAAAAATCACTTAACAAAACACACAAAAAATCAAAAAAAAAACAAAAAACAAAAAACCAAAAAAACAAAAACACAAAACAAACAACAAACAAACCCAACAAAAAAAAAAAAAAACAAACCACACAAACACAAAAAACAAAAAGCAAAAAGAAAAAAAACAAATCCACAAAAAAAAAAACAAAAAAAAAACAAAACAAAAAAAAATCATCACAAAAAAACAACACAACAAAAACACACCCAAACCACACAAACAAGAACAAACACCAATTCAAACCAAAAACACTATCACATCAAAAAAAAAATCAAAAAAAAAAAAAAAACAAACAATTCAAATCAAACAAACACACATCAAACAAAAAATCAAAACAAACAAAAAAGCACACCAAACAAAAAAAAGAAACAAACAACAAAAAAAATCAACAAAAAACAAAAAAACAAAAAAAAACCAAATCCAACACCATCAAACAAAATCCACCAACCAAAACCACAAAAATCAAAAGCACAAAAAAAAAAAAAAACAAAAACCAAAAACCCAAAAATCAAAAAACAAACACATCACCCCCCAAAAATCAAACCACAAAAAACACCATCAAACACAACAAAACCACAAACACAAACAAAAAAGCACACCAAAAACAAACAAAAAAAAACACAAAAAAAACACAAAAAAATCAAAAAAAAAAAAAAAAAAAAAAAAACACACAAAACATCACATCAAAAAAAAACAAACAAACAATCAAAATCAAAAAATAACAAACACAACAAAATCAAAACAAAACAACATCAAAAGACAACAAACCAAAATTTTCAAAACAACACATCCAAAAACAACAAAACAAAAAAAACAACACACAATCAAAAAACACAACACAACAAAATACAAACAAACAAAAAAAACCAGGAAAACACAAAAAATCAAACAAAAAAAAAAAGAACAACAAAACACACAACCAAAAAAACCAACAAAAATCAAAACAAAAAAAAAAAAACACCACAAACACAAAAAATCACAAACACCAAACACAAAAAACAACAAAAAAAACCCTCAAATCACAACAAAAAAAATCCAAAAAACAAAAAACAAACAACAAAAAAACATCAAAAACACACACAATCACCACAAACAACAAATCAAAACCCACAAACACCCACAAACAAAACCACAAACAAAACAAAAACAAAAAATCAATCACACAACACAAATCAAAAAAAAAAACAATCACAACACAAAAAAAAATCAAAAAAATGCACAAACATCAAAACCAAACAAAAATCAAATCAAAAAAAACAATCACCAAAACACACAAACTAATCAACAAAAAAAAACAAAAAAAAAACACAGCAACACAAACATTCAACACAAAACAAAGAAAATTTTTTTTTTGCCCCCCCCCAAAAACAAAAAAAAAAAACAAAACCAAAAAACAAAACACACAAAAACCATCACAATTCGAAATCAACAACACAACATCAATCACACCAACAAAAACCACACAACCAAAAAATCAAAACAAAATACAAACAAAAAAAAACAAAATCACAAAACAATCACCAACCAATTACACAAAAAAAAAAACATCAACAAATCAAAAAACAAACCAACCAAAAAAATCAAAAAAAACCAAAAAACAAAAACACAAACAAAAAACAATCATAAAATCACAAAACAACCACACACATTCAAAAAAAACCCAATCCAACAAACAAAAAAAAACACAATCACAAAAAGAAACAAATCACAACATCAACCACAAAAGCAAAAAAAAATCAACACAACCCAAATCACAAAGAAAACAACAACAACAAACACCAAAAACATCAACAACACACATCAAAAAAAAACAAAAAAAGCAAATTCACAAGCATCAAAAAAAAAAAAAACAAACCAAACAAACAAAAACATTCACAAAAAAACAACCACAAACACAACAAAAACAATCAACATCAACATCCAAAAACCACAACATTCACCAACACAAACAAATAAAAAAACAACAAAAAAAAAAATCCAAAAAAAAAAAAATTCAAAAAAAAACACAAAAACCAACCCAAAAACAACCATCAAAAAACAAAATTCAAACAACCAAACCAAATCAATCACAAAAAAAAACCGACAAAATCAAAAATCAATCAACAAAATCATCACAAAATCAAAACACAAAAAATCACAAACAAATCAAAAAACCAACAACAAACAACCAAAAAAAAACAAAGAAAAAAAAAATCAAAAAAAACAACCAAAACAAAAAAAAACACAATCAAAAACCCAAAAAAAAAAATCAAAACTAACAAACAAAAACACAATCAAAACAACAACAAACAACAAACAACAAAAACAAACAATCAAAAAACACAATCAAAAAACACCAAGATTTGTTCAACCAACAAAATTCAAATCAAGTTTTCAAACCAACAAAAAAAAATCAACATCAAACCCACAAATCAAACAACAATCAACAAAAAAAATCACCAAAAAAGTCCGCAATCAAACAAAATCAAACAACCAACACAAAATCAAAACATCACAAACAAAAAACCAAAAAACCAACAAAAAAAAAAAAACCGAAAAAAAAAAAATCAAAAAACACAAACACACAAAAGAAAACAAAAACAAAAACAAATGTCAACAACACAAACAACAAAAAAAATCAAAAATCCACACCACAAAAACAAACAAAACAAAAAAAAACACAAAAAACAAAATAACCCAAAATCACAACATCACAAAAAACAACAAAAACATCACACATCCACACAAAAAAAACACCATCACACAAAAAAATCAAAAAAACCAAACAAATCAAACACCAAACAAACAAAATCAAACAAAACAAAACACACAATCCAAAACAAAAACCAAAAAATCAACAAAAAAAAACAACAAACCCAACACACAAAAACAAAAAACACAAACACAACAAAATCCAAAAAAATCAACAAAAAAACACACAAACACAAAAAAACAAAAAAACAAAACACAAACCAAAACAAATCAAAAACATCAAAACACAAAACAAAATCAAAAAACCAAAACAAAACAAAACAATCAATCAATCAAAACAAAAAACAACATCAACAAATCAATCAAAAAAAATCAAAAACACATAAACAAAAACAAACAACAAAAAAAAAAACAATCAAACACAAAAACAACAACCAACACAACAAAAACAAAACACGAACAAAAAAAAAAAAAAAAAAAAACAAAAAACAACAAAAAACACAAACACCAAAAATCATCGAACAAATCCAAAAAAATCAAAAAACACACAAAAAAAAAAAACAAAAAAACGAAAAAAAAAAACACACAACAAAACCAAACCACAAAAAAATAAAAAACCAACAAAAACCCACCAAAAACAACAACAATCAAAAAACCACAAAAAAAAAAAACAAAAACAAAACACAATCAACAAAAAAAATCATACCAAAAACACATCAAAACAAACACAAAAAAAACAAAAAACCATCAAACAAAAAACCACACAACAAAAAAAACAAAAAAACAAAAAATCACAAAAAAAAATCAAAAAAAAAAAACACCAAATCATTCAAAACAAAAAAAAAAACAAAAACACCAAAAAATCAATCCAAATCATCACACAACAAAAAAAAAAAAAACAAAAACAACGACAAAACAAACAAAACAAAAAAAAATCACCCAAACAACAACACAAAAAAAAACACGAAAAAACAAACACAAAAAAAAAAACAACAAAACAAAAAAAATAAAAAAAAATCAAAAAACACACAAATCAACAACAAAAAACAAAACAAACATAACACAAAAAAAACAGAAAAAAACCAAACACACACAATTCAAAACGATTCAAAACAAACACACAACAAAAAAAGAAACAAAAAAAAAAAAAAAAAAAAAAAAAAAACAAAAAAAACACAAACACCAAAACAAACAAATTTTCAAAAAAAAAAAACCACAAAAACAAAAACAATCCAAAAAAACACAAACAAAACAAAGAAAAAAAAAAACACAATCACAAAAAAACAAAACTCAAAAAAACACAAACAACAAAAACAACAAAAAAAAAAAAACAAAAAAAAAACATTTTCACAACATCAATCACAAAAACAACACCAAACAAACAACAAACAACAACATCAACAATCACACAAAAAAAAAAAAAAAAAAAAAACAACAACACAAAAATCATCAACAAAACACCACAAAAAAAAACCGCAAAACACAAAAACAAAACAAAAAACAAAAAAAAAAACAACTCAACAACACAACAATACATCTCAAAAACAAAAACAAAAAACCACAAAATCCAAAAAAAAATCAACAAATCAAAACAACACAAAACAAAAAAAACATTCAAAAGCCCCCCCCCCCCCCACAACCAAAAAAAACATCAAACAAACACAACAAAACCAATCACAAAAAAAAAACAACACAATCACAATTTACAAAAACAACAACAAACCAAAATAAAACAAAATCAAAAATCAAACCAACAATCATTTTTCAAACAAAACAAAACAAAAAACAAGACAAAAACCAACAAACAAACACAAAAATTCACAAGAAAACCAAAACAAATCACAAAAACAAAACAAAACACAAAAACAAATCATCAACAAAAAAAAACATCAAAAACAAAAAAACACAACACAACAAACAAAAAAAACAAAAAAGAAGAAGAAAATACCAACAAAAACAAAAAACAAAACAACAACAAAACAACAAAAACACAAACATCCAAAAAAATCCACAAAATCCATCACAAAAGAAAAACACAAAACAAAAACAAAATCAAATCAAACCACACACAAACCAAAACAAAAAAACCAAAAACATCACAACACCAAATCACAAAAAACTAAAATCACAAAAAAAAAAAAAAAAAAAAAAAAAAAAAACCAAACACAAAATCAAAACAAAAAAAAAAAAAACAACACCACAATCAAATCAACCCAAACAAACAAAAAAAAAAAAACAAACAAAAAAAAACCAAATCATCACACACAAAAAATCACAAAAAACAAACAAAAAATCACACAAACATCAACAAAAAACACCACAACAACAAATCCAAACCAAACAACAACATCAAAACCAACAAATTCACAAAAAATCAACAAACAAAAAACACAAAACAAAACAATCAAGCATCAAAAAACAAGCAAACAAAAACAAATCAACAACAAAAAAAAACATACGAAACAACACTACAAAAAACAAAACACAAAAAAAAAATTCAAATTTTCAAAAAAAATCCAAAAATCAAACAAATCCCACAAAGCAAAAAACCAACCAAAACACAACAATCAAAAATCAACAATCACAACCAAATCAAGCATCCAACAAAAAATCAAAAATCACAAACATCAAAAAAAACAAAGACAACCAACACAAAAAAACAAAAAAAAAAACAAATACACAAAAACAACAAGCAACCAACAAAAAAGAAACAAAAAAAATTCAAATTCCAAAACAGCAACAACACAACATCACAAAACCACCCAAAAGAAAAAAGAAACAACAAAAAAAACCAAAAAACAAACCAAAAAAAACATCACCACAAAAACACAACCCAAAAAACAAACACAAACAAATTCACACACCACATCAAAAAACACAAAAACAACACACACAACACAAAAAAAACAAAAAATTCAAAAAAAAACAAAGACACAAAACCAGCAAATCAAAAAAAACACAACAAACAAAAAAAACAACCAAAAAACAACAACACCAAAAAAATCACACAAAAGCCAAAAAAAAAACAAACCAACCACATCAATCAAAAAACAAACAAAACAACAAATAAACAAAAAATCACATCCATCACACCCACAACAATCATCAACAAACAACCCACAAAAATCAAAACACACAACAACAATCCAAAAAAAAAAACAAACAAACAAAAAAACACAAACAAAAATTCAAAATCCATTCACAAAAAACATCACATCAAAATCAAATCGACAAACAAACCAACACAAACATCACAAACAAAAATCAACCCAAAACACAAAACATCCAAACAAAAAACAACAAAAACCAAATCAAAACAAAAATCAACAAAACAAACAACAACAAAAATTGTTTTTCCCCCCCCCCCCCCCCCACCAAAAAAAAAAAAAAAACAAAAAAAAAAAACAAACATCCAAAACACAAACAAAAAACAAAAAAAAAAAAAGAAAACAAAAAAAAAAAAAACCATCAACAAAACCACCAAACAAACCATCAACCCAAACAACACAAACCCAACAACAAAAAAGAACAATTGTTTTCACACAACAAAAAAAAAACAAAACCACATCAAACAACAACATCAAACATACCACAACACAAACACAAAAAAAAACACAAAAAAAAAAACACAAATCAAACCAAATCAAAACACAACACAAAAACACAAAACAACAACACACACACAACAAAAAAAAAAAACATCCAACAAACAAAATTCAAACCACATCAACCAAAAACCAAAACAACAAACAACAACACTCCACAAAAAAAAAAAAAAAACAAACAAACAAGCAAACACAAAAAAAAAAAACAACCACAAAAAAAAAGCAAACACAAGCAAACACAACAAAAACACAAAAACCACACAAATAACACATCAAAAAAAAAAAAAACAACACAAACAAACAAACACAAAAAAAAAACAAAACACCAACACAAAAAAAAAAAAAACAACAACCAAACAAAAAACAACAAACAAAAAAAAAAAACACCACACAAAAACAAACATCAACAATCAAAACAACACAAAAACCAAAAACACCAAACAATCAAAAAAAAACAACACAACAAAAAAAAATCAAAACAAATTCACAAAACAACAAATAAAGCCACAAATGACACATCCAACCAATCAATAGACAAAAGAATCAGTAATTTCAAAAAAACAAAAAATCACAAAAAAAAACAAACAACAAAAAAACAACACAAAATCACAAATCAATAAAAAAAAAAAAAAATAAGCAAAACAAAAACACAAACACATCAACAATCATTTTTTTTTCACAAAAAAACAAAAACAAACAAAAAACAACACCTACAACAAAAAACAAAACAAAACAAAACAAAAAAAACAATTCACCAACAACAAAAAAAAAAAAAAAACCAAACAACAATCAAAACAAAACATTCCAAACACACAAAAGACACAACACAAAAAAAATCAAACAAAGAAAACACAGAAAATCAAAAAAAAAACAAAACAAACCAAAAACAAATTTCAACAAAAAATCAAACAAAAAAAACACACACAACAATAAACAAAAAGTAACCACACAAACATCCAAACAACACCACAACACAAAAAAAAAAACCATCAAACAACAAAAACCAATCACAAAAACCAAAAACAAAACACAAATTGCCAACAAAACAACAAAAAACACAAACAAAAACAACAATCAACGAACAAACAACACATCACATTCAAACAAAAAAAACCAAAAAAAAAAAACAATCAAAAACAAATCATCAAACAAAACATCAAACATCAAAATCAACACAACATCACAAAAACACACAAAAAACAAAGAACACAACACCAAAACAAACAACCACAAAACACAAAAACAACAAAACAAAACAACAAAACAAAACGACCAAACACAAGCACCAACACACCAAAATCAAAAAAAACAACACAAACAACAAAACACACAAAACAAATCCAAACAATGTTTTTCAAACACAATCAACCAAAAAAACCGATCAAAAACCACACACAGAAAATCACAACACAAAAAAAACCAAAAATCAACAAAAAACACACACAAAAAACACAAAAACACAACAAAACCATCCAATCAAATCAAAAAAGAACCAATCAAAAAAAATCATCACAAAGACAATCAAACAAAACAACAAAGCAATCAAAAAATCACCACAAAAAAACACAAAAAAACCACAAACACACAAACAAAACCCACACAAAAAAACAACAAACACAAAAACAAAAAAACCACAACAAAAAAACCAAAAACACAAAAAAACACAATCAAAATCACATCAAAACAAAACAAAAAATCACACACAATCAAAATCCACAAAAAACCTTTTCCCAAAAAAAAAAAAAAAAAAAAAAAAAAAAAAAAAAACCACTCAAACAAAAAAAACAACAAAATCCAAACCAAAAAAAAACATAAAAAACACAACAACAACAACAAAACAACACAAACCCAAAAAACAGACCACACAAATCATCAAAAAAATCAAAAAAACAAACAACAACAAATTTGTCAAAAACCAACACAAAAAAAAAAAAACAACCAAACAAAAAAAAACAAAAAAAACAAAACACAAACAACAAAAACATCAAAAAAACAACAACATTTCACAAAACAAAAATCAAAACAAAACAAAACAAAACAAAACCAAACACACAAAAATCACAAAATCCACCAAAGAAAAAAACAAAAACACAAAAACAAACACAACAAAATCAAACAAAAAAAAAAAACAAACAAAAACTTCAAAAAAAAATCCAAAAAAAAAACCCAACAAAAAAACAAAACAAAAAAAAAAAACCACCAAACCACACAAAATACACAACAATCAACAAAAAAACAAAAAAACAAATATCAACATCAGATAAAACAAAACCAAAAAAATCAACAACACAACAAAAAACAAAAAACCAAAAAAAAAACAAACAAAAACACAAACCACAAAACAGAACACAACCAACAAAAAAAAAAACAAAAAACCAAACAAACAAACGCCAAAAAATCAAAAGATCAAAAAATCCGCCAAAAAAAAAAACACAAAAAACACAAAAAACACAAAACAACACACACAACACAAAAAACAACAAAAAAAAAAAAAACCAACATCAAAACAAAAACAAAAACAACAAAAAAAACAAAAAAAACTAAACAAAAACAAACACCAACAAAAACACAAACCAAAACAAAAACACAAAAAAAAAAAACAATCAAAAAACAACACAACAACAAAAACAAAAAAAAAATCAAACCAACACAAAAACATCACAACAAAAACAAAAACAAAAAAACAAAACAAAACATCAAACAAAAAAAAAACAAAAAAACAAACATCAAACAAAAAAAACATCAAAAACAACAGACAAAAAAAAAAAAAAAACCATCAACAAAACACAAAAAACATCAACAACACAACAAAACACAAAAACAACACAAAATTCAAAACCCACAAAAACACAAAAAAACAAAAAAAAAAAAAAAAAAAAAAAATCCAAATCAAAAAACAACATCAAAAACACACCAAAACACAACAATTTCAAAAAACACACAAATCAAACAAAATCACAACAAACACACCAAATCAAAGAACAAAAACACAAAAACAAACCAAAAAGAAACAAACAAAATCAAATCAACAACAAAAACCTCCAGAAAAAAACAAACAAAAACAAACATCAATCAAAAACAAACCAAAAAAAAAAAAAAAAAACAAAAAAAAAACAAACCATCATCACATCACCAAAAAAAAACACACAGTCAACACAAACAAAAAAACAAAAAAAACAAACCAAAAAACACAAAAAAACACAAAAAAACACCACAAACCAAAACAAAAAATCACAAAAAAAAAACAAACAACAAACAACACACCAAAAACACAACAAAAACAACAACACAACAAACAACACAAACACAACAATAAAAAGACAACACCAGAACACAACACAAAAAACAAAATCAAACAAAACAAACAATCACACAATTCAATCAAACCAAAAAAACAACAAAAACCAAAACAACACAAACAAAAACAAATCAACCAACAAAAAAAAAAAAAAAAAAAAAAAAACACAATCAAAGCACCAACACAAAACAACAAAATCAAAAAACACAACAAAACAAAAAAAAAACACAACAAAAACAAAAACAAAAACAACAACAAAATTCACCACACAAAACACAACAAACAAACCAAACATCAACACAAAACAACAAAAAAACAACAAATCAAACAAAACAGCAACAAAAAAACCAAAACAACAAAAAAAAACACAAAAACAACAAAAACCACAAAACAAAAACAAACGAATCAACAACAACAAAACAAAAACAAAAACATCACAAATCAAATCAAAAAAATCAAAAAAAAAACACAAAAAAAACAAAATCAAAAAATCAAAAACAAACAACAAAACCAAACAAAACAAACAACCACAATCAAAATACAAAAACAAAAAAACAAAAAAACAACAAAAAAAAAACAACAATCACACGAAAAACCAAAATCCGACCAAACACAAAAAACAAACACAATCAAAAAAACAAACACAAAAAAACAAACAAAAATACAAACCAATCACAAAAAAAACCTCAAAAACACAGACACAAAAAACACAACAATCAATCAACAAAACAAAACAACAACAAATCAAAAAACACAATCCAAAAAAACAAACAACAACCAAACACAACACAACAACAACCAAAAAATCACAAACAAAACAAAACAACACAACAATCAAACAAAAAGCAAAAAATTCACCACCAAAAAACAAAAAATCAAAAACAAACAAACAAAACAAACAAAACAAAAAATCAACACAAAAAAAACACAAACAATCAAGCCCACACAAATCCAAAAAAAAGCAAATCACAACAAACAAAAAAAAAAAAAACACAACAATCAAAAAACACACATCAACAACCATCAAACATCAACAACATCAAACAAAAACAATCACAAATCAAACAAAAAAACACAAACAAATCAAAAACACACAAACAAAACAACAATCAAAAAAACATCAAAAATCAAAAACAAAATCACCAAACAAACACCCAACACAACAAACAAAACAATCAAAACGCACAAATCAACAAAACACAAAAAAAACAACAAAAACAAAAAAACACACGCCACACATCAACAAACCACAAAAATCCAAAAAACCATAAAAAAAATCCCACAATCAAAAAAAAGCAACAAAAACTCAACACAAACAAAAAAACAAAAACAAAAAAAAAAAACAATCACAAAAAAACAAAAACACAAAAAACAAAAACCCACACAAATCACACAAAAAACAAATCACACCAAAACACAAAAACAAACAAAAACAATCACAAAAAAAACAAGAAAAACAAAAGTCAAAACAAAACACATCAACAGCACAAAACAATCAAAACACCAAATCAATCAAAAAAACAAAATCACAAAACAACAATCAAAAAAACAAAACCGAAAACAAAAACCCCACAAAAAAAAACACACAAAAACAACAAACCAAAACATCAAAAAAACAACAAAACAAAACATCAAAAAAAATCAAAAAATCAACAAAACAACAAACAAACCAACATCCAAACAAAACTCACCAATCAAACACAAAATCAACAATCGAAAAAAAACACAAAACAAAAATCAAACCAAAAGGCAACACCAACACAACAATCACACAAAACAAAAAAAAATCAAACAATCAACAAACACACAAAAACAACAATCAAAAGAAAAAAACAAACAACAAAAAAAAACAAAAAATCAACAAAATCAAACAACACACAAAAAATCACCAACACAACAAACAAACACAACAAAAAAAAAAAAATCAAAAAAAAAAACAAAAAACCAAAAAAACATCCAACCAAATCAAACAAAAAAACAAAAAATCAAAAAACCAAACAAAAACAAAACACAAACATAAAATCCAAAAAAACAAACAAAACAAAGCACAAACACAAAAAAAAAAAAAGAAGACAAAACACATCATCAAAATCAAAAACAAAAAAAAAAATCAAAAAAAACCCAAAAAAAAAACAAAAAACCAAAAAAAAAGAATCAAACACAAAAACAACCAAAAAACCCCCAAAAAACACACACCAACAACAAAAAAAACAACATTCACAACAACAAAAAAACACATCAAAAACACAAACAAGCAAAAAAAAAAAAAAAAACAACAAAACACAACAAAAAAAATCACACAAAAACAAAAAAACAAAAAAAAAAAACACCAACAATCAAAAAACAACAAAAAAATCAACAAACAAAAAATCAACAACAAAACCAAAAAAGCACAAATCAAAACCCAAAACAACAAAAAAAAACAAACACCACAAAAAAACAAAAAAAAACAAAAAAATCCACAAAAATCAAAACAAAACACAAACAAAAAAAATCCACACCAAGACACAAAACAACAAAACAACACAACAAAACAAAAACAAAAAAAACCAAAAAAAATACAAAAAAAATCATCAACAAAAAATCAATCAAAAAAAAATCATAAAACAAAAAATCAAAACAAGCAGCAAAAAAAAACAAAACACAAAAAACACCATCAAAAACAAACAAACAAAAACAAAACAAAAAAAAAAACACAAAATCACAAAAAAAAGAAAACAAAACAACCAAAAAACAAATCTCAACAACCAAACTCAAACACAAAACCCAAAACAACAACCAATCCACAAAATCCAAACAATCAAAAACAAAAACAACCAAAAAAAAACAACCAAAACACAAAAAATCACAAATCAACAAAAACAAATCAAAAAAACAAAAAACCACAACAACAACACAAAAAATCCAAAACAAACAAATCACAAAAAACATCACACACCAAGACAAACAAATCAAAAAACACAAAACTCAAAACACAAACCAAAAAAACAAATCAACAAAAACAAAAAAAAAAAACAACAACAAAAACACAAACACAACCAAAACAAAAAAAAAAAAAAAACAAAGAAGGAACAAAACAAACAAAAAAAACAAACAAACACAAAAACAAAACACCAAAAAACAAACAATCAAAAATCAAACCAACACACACAACAAAAAAACAAAAACAAAAAAACAAAACAAAATTCAAAAACACAACTACAAACAAAAAGAAACAACAAAACAAAATCCAAACACAATCAAACAAACAAAAAAAACAAAAAAAAAAAATCACACAAAACAACCATCAACAACAAATCCAACAAAACAAAAAACAAAAACACACCACAACAAAACATCACAACAAACACCCAAACAAAACAAAAAACACAACATCAAAAACAACAAAAACAAAACAAAAATCAAACAATCCACAAAAAAAACACACACCCACCAATCACGACAATCAAAACAAAACAATCAACAATCACAAAAAACAAACAACAAAATCACCACAATCACACACACACACAATCACAAAAAAACAAAAAAAAACAAACCCAAACCAACATACAATCAAAAAAAAAAAAAATCACAAAAAAGCAAAAAAAAAAAAAAAAAATCACAAACAAAAAATCAAAACAACAAATCACAAAATCACACACAACAACACAAACAAACCACAAAACAAAACAGAAAACAAACAAAGAAAACATCAAAAACAAAAAAAAAAACAAACACAAAAAACAAAAAAACAATCCAAAACAACAAACAAAAAACACCAAAAACAAATCAACCAAAAATCCACTCAAAATCACACCACCAAAAAAGTCACAAAAGAAACAAAATTTCAAAAACAAACACCAAAATCATCAAACACAAATCCAACAAATCACAAACCAAACAAACAAAAAATCACACCAAAGACAACAACAACACAAACACCAATCAAAAATACACCAACAAAAACAATCAAAAAAACCACAAATCAACACAAACAAAAAAACAAAAAAACCACCAACAATCCAAATCAACACAAACAAATCAAACAACACACACAACAAAACACACAAACAACAAAAAAAACACAAACCAAAATTTTTTCAAACAACAAACCAAAAAAAAAAAAAAACATCAACAAAAAAAAATTCAATCAAAAACAAACAAAAACAAAAAAACACAAACCAAACAAATGAACACAACATCACACAAACACAACATCAACAAAAACAACAACAAATCAAACAACAAAACACAAAATCAAAACAAACACAAATCAAAAACACAAACCATCATTTCATCAACACAACACAAACAACACACAAAAAATCAAGAGACACACACACTCAAAAAAAAAAAAAAAAAAAGTCAAACAAAAACAAACAAAAAAAAAAACAAACAACAATCAAACACCCAATCAAAATCATTCAAAAAGAAAAAAAACATTCATCACAACACAACAATCCATCATCCATCACAGAAAAAAACATCAATCCTTCACAACAAAACAACAACAAAAAACAAAAAATCAACATCAAACAATCAAAATCCTACACAACAAAAAAAAAAAACAAAAACAAACAAACATCATCAAACAAACAAAAAAAAACACACGAAAAAACAACAACCAACACCAAAAAAAAACCAATTCAAAAAACAAAACAATCCAACAAACAAGTCAAGAAAACACAAATACAAGCTAATCAAAAAACAAAATCTCAATCAAAAAACCAAAAACACAACAAATCCACAAACACAAAAATCAACAATCACAGAAAAAAAACCAAACAAAAAAAACATCAAAAAACAAACAAAATCAAAATCAAAAAAACAAAAAAAAACAATCAACACCACAACCAAAACGAAACAAAAGAGAAGTAACACACTCAACCAAAGCAACAAAAAACAAAAAAAAACACAAAACACAAAAAAAAAAAACAATTTCACAAACAACAACCAAAAAAAAAACAACCACACAAACAAAACAAAAAACAAAAAAAACAAAACAATCAAAAAAAACACAAAATCACAAAAATCAAAAAACAAAAAAAAAAAACAACACAAAGAAAACATAAAAAAAGCATACAAAAAATCAAAAAAAACCAACAAACCAAAAAAACAAAACATTCATCCAAAAAACAAAAACACACAAAACACAACAAAAAAACATCAAAAAACAAAAAACAACCAAACAAAGCAAAAAAAAAACAACAAAAAACAAAACACAATTTTACACTCAAACAAAAACAACAAACACCAACAACCAAAAAAACAGTCAAACAAAACAACACAAAAAAAAACACACTCAAAACACAAAAACACCAAACAAAACAACACAAAACACATCAAAAGCAAAACACAAGACAAATCAAAAATCCACGAAAAAAAAAACAGAAACAACAAAAAAACAAAAACAATCCACAACAAACAATAATCAAGCAAAAACAACCAAAACACAAACCAACACAAACAAATTTCCAAAAAGAAACAAAAAATCAAACAAAACAACAAAAACAAAAACCAAACAAACCAAATAAAAAAAGAAACAACAACAACAAACACAAAACAAAATCAAAAAAACCAAACACAAAAAACAACAAACACAAAAAAAACAAAAAAACAACAAATCACAACAAATCAAACAAAAAACACAAAAACCCCAACAAACAAAAAATCAAAAACAACAAAAAATCAAACACATCAAAAAAAATCAAAATCAGAAAAAAAACCAATCAAAAAAAAAAAAATCAAAACCAACCAAAAACAAAAAAAAAATCACAGAAAAAACAAACAAACACAACAAAAATCGAAACCATCCAAAAAAACATCAAACAAAACAAACCACACAAACAAACAACAACCAAAACAAACATCCACATTTTTCAGAAAAAACCCAACAACACAAAAAAAAACAAAACAAAAAAACAAAAAAACAATCCAAAAAAAAATCAAACACAAAGACAAAAAAAACAAAAAAAACAAATAAAAACTCAAAAAAAATCAAAAACACAAAATCACAAACAAAACAAAATCCACACACACACACAACAACAACAAAAAAAAACACATTCAAACAAAAATCAAACAAAAACCCAACATCAAAAAATCAAAAACAACCCAAAACAAAACAAATCCAAACCAAAAACATCAAAAAAAAAAACATTTCAAAAATCAAACAACAAAAAAACAACAACACCCCGTCACAACACACAAAACAAAAAACCAACAAAAATCAAAAAACAAAAAAAAAAACACACAACCCAAACACAACACAAAACAAAAAAACAACACCAAACAAACAAAAAACAAACAAAATCCAAAAATCACAACAATCCCCCAACAAAACACCAAAAAAAACAAAAAAAACAACACCATCAAAAAAACAAAAAACACACAATCACACAACAAAACAAAAAAAAAACAAAACACTCAACCAAAACACAAAAATTCCACAACAAAAAAACACCAAAAAAAAATCACACCCACAAACGACAACAAAAACGACCAATCACAAAAAACAAACAAAACAATCATCAACAAAAAAAACAACAAACAAACAAAAAACAAACAACAAAACAAAAACAACAACAACATCAAACAATCACAAAAAAATCACAAAACAAAAAAAAATCACCCAAAAAAATCAAAAAACAAAAACAAACCACAAAAAAACAAACAAAAAAAAAAAACCAAAAACAAAAAAAACAACAAAACATCAAAACACAAAAAAAAACAAAACAAACAACAAAAACAAATCACAAAACCACAACACACAATCAAACACAACACCAAAAAAAAGAAAAAAAATCAAAACACAACTAAAAAAAAAAAAAAACCAAAAAAAAAACAAAATACAAACAAAAAAACAAATTTTTTTCACAAAAAAAAAAAACAAAAAACAAACCAAAACACATCCAAAAAAAAAGAAAAAAAAAACAACACAAAAAAAACACAAAAAAGACACACAAATCACAATCCAAAACATCCCAAAAATCAATCATCACACCAAAAAACCAAAAAAAAACACACAAAACAAAACAAAAACAAACAAATCACAAAAAAAAACAATCATAAAACCACAACACAACCAAAAAACAAAACAAACAACATCAACCACAAAACAACAAAACAAACACAAAACAAAACAATACAAAAAAAAAAGCATCAAAACAACACCACAAAAAACAAAATTCAACAAAACCATCAAATCACACAACAAAAAAAACAACACAACACAAAACAAACAAAACCAATCCACAAAACAACAGTTTCCATCAAAAAAAACAAAAAAAAAAAAATTCACAACAAAAAAAAACAAAAAAACAAAAACAAAAAAAAAAAAAATCAAAAACAAAAGAAAAAACAACACAAAAAATCAAACCACAAACAAAAAAAAACAAAAAAATCCACACAAAAAAAAAAATTCCAAATCCACATCACAAAAAACAACAAACCCTCAGAAAAAAACAACAACACAAAAAAAAAAAACACAATTCAAAAAAAATAAACAAAAATCAGACACAAGCACACAAAAAACAATCATCAAAAACAAAACAAATCATCAAAATTCACAAAACACAAAAAAAACAAAAAAAAAAAAAAATACACAATAAAACAAAAAAAAAAAAAACAATTCACAAAAAAACACACAAAACAAAAAAATAAAACAAATCAACAAAACATCAAAACAAATCAAAAAGAAACAGCCACAAAGCAAAACAAAAATCAAAAAAAAAAAATCAATCCCAACAAAAACAAACAAAAACAATCAAACAACATCACAACAAAAATCAAACAACAAAATCAAAAAAAATCAATTCCAATCAAAAAACAATCAAACACAAAACATCCAAAACAAAAAACAACAACAAAACAAAATCACAAAAAACCACACAAAAAACAAACAAACACAACAAAAAAAACAACAAAACAAAAAACAAACAAAAAACTAACAATCAACAAACAAACACAACAAAAAAACAACAACAAAACAAACAACACACAAAACATCCCAACAAAAAAAATCAAAAACATCATCAAAAAAAAACAACAAAAAAAAAAAACACAAACAACACAAAATCAAACAAAAAAACAAAACACATCATTCAAAAACACAATCCAAATCAATCAAAGCCAAAAAAAAAAAAAAATCAAAAACAAACAAAAACCAACAAAAAAAACAAACACAAAAAACAAACCCCAAACAAAAGAACCAACAAAAAAAATCAAACAAAATCAAAAAAAAAAAAACAAAAAACAAACAGAAAACAAAAAACAAACAACACAACAAAACAAAGTCAAAACATCACCAACAACCACAAAACAAAAACAAAAAAAAACAAAAAAAAACTCAACACAAACACCAAAAAAAAAACCACCAAAAACAAAAATCATCAAAATCAAAAAAATCAAACAACACACAAAACACAGCAACAAAACACAAAACAACACACATTCAAAAAACAAAGCCAAATGCAGCCTCACACAAACACCAACAAAAAACAAAAATGCAAACACACAACACAACAACACTCAAAACACACAACACCCATACACACAAACACACACAACAAAAAACACACACACAGAAACACACAAAACATCAACAACACAACAATCAAAACACATCAGCAAAAAACAAACACGAAAAACACCACACACCCCAAACACAAAAGTCCACACAAAACACAACACAAAAACAAAATCACAACAAACAATCACAAAACAAAACATCAAACAAAAATCCAAACACAACAAAAACAACAAGACGACAAACACAACAAAAACACAACAAAAATCCAAAATCCTCAACAACCAAACACCACACAAAGAAACAAAAACACACAACAAAAAACAACAGCAAAACACAGCAAACACACAAAAACAAAACAAACAACCACAAAACCAAACACACAACCAAAACAAAAAACAAAACATCAGAAAACACAGAGAACAAAACGAAAAACAACACAAAGCAACACACAAAGACACAAAAAACAAAACACACAAAACAACCAACAAACAAAACACACAACAGAAAACATCAGATTCAAACACACACAAACAACACATCTCAGCAAAAACCATCAAAAACAAATCGAAAAAACAACACAACCAACCAACACAAAATACACACAATACCACATCAACCAAACAAAATCCAAAAAACACAAAACAAACACAACACACACAACCAACAAAAAACAAAATTCAAAAAACACAACAACACAGAAACCAAACGACAAACAAAACATCAAAACAACAACAAACACCAAAAACAAACAAACAAACACCACAGCACACAAACAAATTCAAAACAAACAAACAAACGCAAACACAAAACAAACAAAAGAAACACAAAAACAAACAACACACACGACACACACAAAAAACAATCACGAAACACACAACAAACAACAACACACACAACACATTCAAAAAACAACAAACAAACACAAACACACACACACATACACAAAAAAACACACACAACAAAACAACACAAACAAACAAACGACACAAACAAACAACAACAAAAAACATCACACACAACAAACACAACCACAAAACACACACAACAACAAAAACAAAAAACAAAAAATCAAAACGAAAAAATCACAAAAAACACCACACAGAAAAAACATCAACCAATCAACACAAACAAGATCACACACAACAAAAACAAAACAAACACAAGGGAAGCACAAAAACACAAAAAACAAACAACAACAAAAACAGAAAACAAAACAAACGAAACACAAAAGACAAATCAAAAACCAAACCAAAAACACAAAACACACCACACACAAAAAACAAACAAAACCAAAAAACAAACACAGCAGACACAAAAAACAAACAAGCAAACAAAAACAAACACAATCAAAACACAAACAAATAAACAAACAGCAACAACAAAAACAACACACACACAAACACACATCACAAAAATACAAACAAAACACAGAAAAACACAAAACCAACAAAACAAAACACCAAACAACAAAACACAGCACAACGCAAACAAAAGACAAAAACAAAAAAAACGACAAAGACACAAACACAAACAAAACCAAAACACATACAAACAAATCAACAACAAAAGAACAAAACAAACCAACAAAACAACAAACAAAAAACAAACAAACACACCAAAAAACACAAAAAACAACACAACAAACAACAACAAAACACACAACACAAAAAACAACACAAAAAATCACGACAAAACAAATCACACACAAACAAAAACAAACCCAATCACAAAAACAACAACACCACACCACAAACCACACAAAGACAAACACAACCGAAAAAACACACAACAAAACAAACACACAACACAAAACACAAAATACAACACAAAAAAACAAAACACAGCCAATCACGACAAACACACACACACACACCACAAACAAACAGAGACAAAACACAAAAAACAAAAACAGCAACACAACAAACACACAGATCAAAACAGCATAAAAACAAAAAACACAACACCACCAAAAAATCACACAAACAAAAAAAACAACAAAACAAAAATCCACAAAACTAAACAAAAACACAAACAAAACCAAAAACACAAACAAAAACAACATAAACATCAAAAAACACACACAACACTAAACAACTACACACAAAACATCATCATCACAACAACAAAAGTCAACAGACACATCGATCAACAAAAACAACACAAACAAAAACAAAAAAGAATCCACACAAGACACAAAATCAACATAAAACAAAATCACAAAAAGACACAAAACACACATCTACAAAAAATCACATCACAAACACAGTTAAGAATCAAAAAACAAAAACCACAAAAAATACAAAGCACAACACAAACAAGACAAACAAAAAAAACACAACAAAACCACAACATTCAATCAAAAACCAAAACATCACAATCATACACAAACACACAAAACAACACAAACATACAACACCAACAACAAAAATCAACATGTGCGACACAAAACACAACACAACACAAACAAACACAAACACAGCAAAACAGAAAATCTAAAACACACACAACAAAAAACAACAATACAACAAAACAAAAAACACAAAAACACACAAAACAAACACAAAAAACACACAACACAAAACAAGACAAACATCACACAAAATTCGAAAACAAAAACAAACAGCACAAACAACAAAAAACATAAACAACACAGAAACCAACAAAACACACACACAGATCACACAACATCAAGAAACAAACAACACAACAAACACCAAAGACAAAACCAACCAAAAACAAACATCAAAAAACAACAAAAACACACACACACACAACAAAAGCAAATAGCACAACAGGACAACACCACATCAAAGGACATCCAAAAAACAAACACACACAAAAAACAACACAAAAGACAGACAAACACACACAAAAAACACAAAAAACACAACCAGACACCAGACAACAACACAAAAACACAACAACAACAAAAAACAAAACAGTCATCATCAAACACACACACCAAAAAAGAAAACAACACTACAAAAACACAAAACAAAAGAAAACAAACAATAAACAAAAACAACCAAACAAAAAACAACACAATCAACACAAACAAAACAACAACACAAAAACAAAAACGAAAAACAACAACACGAACAAAGCACAAACAGAAAAGACACCAACAAACAAACACCAAACAAAAACAAAAAACACAAACAAAACAAACAAACACAACACAACAACAAACAAAACACAAACAACACAACCAACACAACGATCACAAACAATACAACACATCACAAACAACACACAACAAAAAACAAACATCAATAACAGCAACACAACAACAAAAACAACCCAAAACAAACAAAAACCACAAAAAACACACGACAACAACTCACATCAACCACAACAAAAAACACAAAAATACGTCTAACAGACAAACACAAACAAAACACAAAATCAAAACAGCAAAACAAAACAACATCAACACATCACATAGACAAACAATCAAAATCAAAAACACACACACAACAAAACAACAACAACACACACAAACAAAAACACACAACAAAAAGCAACAAAACATCAGAACAACAACACAATCACAACCCAGAGAACAACACACCACAACCACACAAACAACAACACACCAAAAAAGGAAAACAAAAACAACAAGCAAAAACAGCAACACGACCACAACAACACAACAAACACACACAACAACAAACACAAACAAAACCATCAAAAAATCACAAAAAACCACCAAACACACATCAATCAAACAACATCACAACACAGTCAAAAAACCACACATCACATCAACAAAACCACAAACAAATCAAACAAAACAACAAAAATCAACACAAAATCCACACACATCAACACACAAAAAATCACAAACAAAACAAAAAGAAACAAAACGAAAAAACACAAAACACAACACCAACAGAACACAAAAACAAAACACAACCAAACACAAACAAACACAAACAAAAACAAAAAACAACAGCAAACAAAAACCACAAAAATACAACAAACGGAAAAACAACACAACTTCACAACAAAACAAACCAACACAAAAAAAACATCACACAAAAACAAAAACAAATCAAAAACACACAACACAACACACACACAACAAACACAAATCACACAAAACAAACAACCACAAACAAACAAACAAAAAGAAAAAATCAGCACAAAGAAAACAACCACAAAACACAAAACAACAAAGACAAAACCAATCAATCACCAACATCACAACAAACACAAAAACATCAAACAACACACAAACAACACAACAACAACAAACCAAAACCACAAACAACAAACAAAAACACACTCAGAACATAATAACACAAGAAACAACTACATCCAACCATCACACATCAAAAAGACACACAAAAATCACAACACAAAAACAACACAAAAAATCACAAACAAGACATCAAAACAAAAACACAACATCACAGACCACATCACAAAAACATCAAAAACAACAAACAAACAAACACAGACAACCAACAAAACACCACAAATCCACACAGAACCACAACACGACACATCAAAACACGAAAGACACAACACACAAAAAACAAACCAACATCACAAAACACACAAACAAACCAACAACAAACCAAACCACAAAACACATCAACAACAAAACAATCAAACATCAGACACACAACAAGCAACGACAAAAAAACAAACAAAACACATCACAACACAACAAAACAAAATTCAAACACAAACAACACAAACAAACAAACAAACAAAAGCACAATCAAACACACACAAAAACAACAACAGACAAAATTTTCAGCAGAAAACAACAACAACACACACAAACACACAACAAAACACACAAAAACAAAAAAAAACAACAACAAAACACACAACACAAAACAAAAAAACAGAAAAAAAAATAATCAAAACATCAACAAAAACCAAAAACAAAAAACACACACACACAATCAAACAAAAAACACAAAAACAAAAAAAACAAAAACAAAACACACAAAAAAACAAACAAAAAAAAACACAAAACAGCACCCAACAAAAAACACAAAAAAACACACAAAACAAAAACACCAAAACACAACACAAAAAATCACAAAAACAAAAAAACAAAACACACACACAACACAAACAAACACAAAAATCACAACACAAAACAAAAAAAACAAACAAACACAAAAACAAAAAACAAAACCAAAACAAAAACAAAAAAACAAACCAAACAAAAACAAAAACACACAACAACAATAAAACAACACCACACACAAACAAAAAACAAAAACAAACACAAAAAACAAAAACAAAACACAAAAACCACACACACACACAACACACACAACAATAACAAAACAACAAAAAAAAAACAACACAAACAAACACACAACACAAAATACAAACACACAAAAAAAATACACACAACACACAAAACAAAACACACAACACACAAACATAAACAACCAAACACAAAACAAAACACAAAAACACACAAAAAACAAATCAAAAAACAAAACAAAACAAAACCACAAACACACAACCACACACACCAAACACAAAAAAACACAAACAAAAAAACAAACAAAACAAAAAAACACACCAAAAACAACAAACAACACAAAAAACAAAAACAAAACAAAAAACACAAAACACAAACAAAACAAAAAACACACAAAAACAACACAAAACACACAAAACAACACAACAAAAACAAACAAAACAAACAAAACACACAAAACAACAAACAAAAAAAACAAAAACACAACCAACCAGAAAAACAAAAACACACAAACAACAAAAACAAACAACACAACACACAAAACACACAACACAAAAACAAACATACAACACACACAACAATCAAAAAAAAACAAAAACAACACACAAAAACACACACAAAAAACACAAACAAAAAACAAACAATCAACAAAAACAAAAACACACAACAAAACACAAAACAAAACACAAAACAAAACAAAGAAAAACACACACAAAACACAACCAAACAAAAAAACAAAAACAAAAACAAAAACCAAAAAACAAAAACACAAAAAAAACCACAATACAAAAAACAAACACACACACACAACACAAAAACACAACAAAAAAAACAAAAAACCCAAACACACACAAAAAACAAAAACAACAAATCAAAAAAAACACAACACAAATCAAAACACACAACAACGAAAAGACCAAAAAACAAAAAAGACAAAAAAACAGACACAAACCACCACACACAAAAACAAAAAACAAAAAACATCAAAAACCAAAAACAAACAAAAACACACAACAAACACACACACAAACACCAAAACCAAAAAACACAAACAAAACAAAAACACTAAGACACCCACAACAGACAACAAAACCAAAACACACAACAACACAAAAACAAAACACCATAAAAACCACAAAACAAAAACACACAAAACAAAAACAAAAACAAACAAACCACACAAAAAACACAACCAAACAAGACAAAAAACAAAACAACACAAATGAAAAAACCCACAAAACAAAACAAACACAAACACAACCCACAAAAAAAACAAAACAACAACAAAAAAAAAAAAAAAACACACAAAAAAACAACAAAAAAACAAAAAAACAAAACAAAAACACACAAACAACAAACACAAACAACAAACACAAAAAAAAAAAAAAAACACAACCAAAAACAACAAACAAAAAAAAACAAAACAAAAAAAACAAAAACACAAAAAAAAAAAAAAAAACAACAAACACACAAAACAACAACAACACAAAAAAAAACAACAACAACAAACAAACAAAACAAAAAAAAAAACAAAAAAACACAACACAAAACACAAAACACAAAACAAAAAACAAACAACAAAACAAAAAAACAAAAAACAAAACACAAAAACAAAAAAAAAACACAACAACAACAACACAAAAAACACCAAAAAAACAAAAACACAACAAAAAACAAAAAAACAAAAAAAACAAACAAACAAACAAAAAAAACAACAACAAACAAACAAAAAAAACAAAAACAAAACACACAAAACAAACAAAAACACAAACACAAAACAAAAAAACAACAACACAAAAAAAAAAACACAAAACACAAAAACACAACAAACACAAAAAAACAAAAAAAAAACAAACAAAACAAAAAAACACACAAAAACAACACAACAAAAAAACAACAAAACAAACAAAACAAAACAAACAAAAAACAAACCAAACAAAACAAAAAAAACCAACAAAAACACAACAACACAACAAAAAACACAAAAAACAAAAACAAAAAACAAAAACCAAAAAAAACACAAAAAAAAAAAAAAAACACAACAAAAACAAACAAAAACAAAACAAACAACAAAAAAAACAAACAAAAAACAACAAAAACAACAACAAAAACAAAACACAAACAACACAAACAAAAAACACACAAAAAAACAAACAACACAACAAAACAAAAAAAAAACAACAAAAACAAACAAAAAACACAAAAACAAACAAAACAAAACAAACACACAAAAAAACACAAAACAACACACAAACAAAACACAAAAAAACAAACACAACAAACACAAACACACAACACACAACACAAACAAACAAAAACACACACCACACAACACACACACACAAACCAAAACAAAAAAACCCAAAAAACACACACACACAAAACACAAAAAACAACACAAAACACAACAAACAGAAAAAACCCCAAACACACACAAACACCCAAAACAAAACAAACCAACCACAAAACACACACACCACCCCACCAAAACACAAAAAAACACACACACACACAACAACAAAACAAACCAAAACAAAACACACCCACACAACCAAACACAAAACCCACCACAAAAACACAAACACAAAAACAAAAAAACAACCACCACCACACACACACACACAAACACAAAAACGACACAAAAAACAAAAAAACACACCAACCCACAAACCAACAACAAAAAACAAAGACAGAACACAACACAAACACAAAACACACAAACACACCAAAACAACCAACACACAAACCAACACAACACAACCCACACACACCAAAAAACACACAACAACAAACACAACAACACAAAAAAACACCAACACAAAACACACAACAAAAAAACAAAAACAAACAAAAAAACAAAAAACAAAAACACAACACAAACAACACCCACACAACACAACAAAAACCACACCCAACACAACAAAACCACCACAACCACACAAAAAAACACAAAAAACAACACAACAACAAACAAAACAACAACAAAAAAACCCCACCCAACACAACAAACAACCCAAAACCAACACAAAACAACACACACAAAACAAAACACAAAAACAAACAAAAAAACACACACAAACACACACAAAACAAACACACCAACACACCACACAAACACACACACACACAACACACACAAAACACAAAAAACAAAACAAAACACAAACAACACACAAACTAAAAAACAACCACACAAACAACACAAACACACAAAACAAACAACACACAAAAAGAACACCCCAAAAACAAAGACCACCCAAACACACCACCAAACAAAACCACAACAAAAACACACACAAAACAAAACCACAAACACACAAAAAAACAACACACAAAAACAAAAACCAAACCAAAACAACAAACACACACACCCAAAAACCACACCACAACAAACAACACCAAAACAACACAAAAACAAACACCACACACACACACAAAAAACACACAACAAAAAACAACACACAACAACACACAACACACAACAAAACACACAAACCAACAACCAAACAAACAAAAAACAAACACCAAAACAAACAAAAACAAACACAAAAACACAACAACACACAAAAAAACACACAACACCAAAAAAAACACAACACAACAAAACACACACAAAAACACCCACAAAACACCAAGAACAAACAAAACACCACAAAAACACACACACAAACACATCAAACACAAAAAACAAAACACACAAACCAAACACAAACAAAAACCAAAACAAAAACAACAAAAAACCAACAACAACACAAACACACAAACCAAACACCCCACAAAAAACAACACCAAACCACAACACACATACACACAACACCAAAACAACAACACAAACAACAAACCCAAGACAACACAAACACCACACACACACACCACACAAACACAACAACCAACACAAACACAAACACACACAATTTTCGACAACACCACACAAAAAACAGAAACACAGACAAAAACCACCCACACCACCCAAAAAAACCACCACCCCACCACCACAAAACAACCAACAAACAAAACAAGACAAAAACCAACACAACACCCACACCACAACCACAAAACCACACACAAAACACACACAAACAGACAAGAAACCACACCACACACAAAAACAACCACACACACACCACACACACACCACACACACAACCCACCCAAAAAACAACACACACATGCTATATAAACAAACAAAAACACAAACACCCAACAAACAGAGAAGACCCCACACAACACAAAAACAAAACCACAAAAAAACAACACACCAACACACAAACAACAAAAAACACACAAAAACCACAAAACACAACAAACGCAAAACAACAAACCACAAAAACAACACCACAACACAAACCCACACAAAACACAGCAAACACAAACAAAACACACAAACCAACAACCAACAAACACAACACACACACACAACACACACCCAACAAAACACACAAAACAAAACAAAAAAAACACAACACAACAAAAACCAACAACCAAAACACCAAAAAAACAAAACAAAAAACAAAACACACACACCAACACAAAACAAACCACACCCACCACACAACACAAAAAAACAAAACAACAAACACACCCCAAACACACCACAACACAAAAACACAACACACAAACAACACACAAAACAACACACAACACAAAAACACACACATACACACAAAAACCAAAACAAAAAAACACACACACACACAAAACAACAAACAAACAACAAAAAACAAAACAAAACACAACCAACACAACACCAACAAAAACACACAAAAACACACACACACACAAACACCAAAACACACAACACAACACAAACAAAACCAAAACACAAACCCACAACAAAAAACCAACAAAAACAACAAACACACAACAACCACACACCCAAACAAAAAACCAACCAAAAACCCAAAACAAACACAAAACAAAACAAACAAACACACCACAAACAAAAACACACAAAAAAACCAAAAACACACACACCAAAAAAACACACCAAAAAAAACACACAAAAAAACAAAAACAACACAAAACAAAAAACACACAAAACCAACAACAAAAACACAAAACCAAACAAACCACAACAAACACAAACACACAACACACACACACACAAAAAACAACACAACCAAAAAAACAAAACCACCACCAAAAACAACACAAAAACACACACACCAACACCAAAAACAAACACCAACACACAACAACAAAAACACACAACACCAAACACACAAAACACCAACACACACCACAACACAACAACACAAAAACAAACCAAACCCACACACCCAAACACAACCACAAAAAACCAAAAAACACACAAACAAACAAATAACAAAAACAACCCAAAACAAACACACAAACACACCTACACACCAACAACCACAACCCAAAACAAACACCCAAAACACACCACAACATACAACCACACCAAACAAACAAACACAAAAGAACAGAACACAAACACCAAAAACAAAAACAAACATACAAAAACAACAACAAACAAAAACAAAAAGAACCAAACAAAAACCACACAAACACAAAACACAAAAAAGCCCAACACAACACACCCCAACACCACAACACACACACAAAACAACAAAAACAAAACAAAAACACACACCACCACAAAATACCCCAACACACCAAAAAACACAAAAACCAAACCCCACCAAAACACACACACACACAAAACAAACCCACCACACAAAACACAACAACAACACCACACACAAAACAAAAAACAAAACCACACCACCCAACAACATACAAAAAAACACAACACCACACACACAACAACCACCACAACACACCACACAAACAAACAAAAACCAACCCAACACCAAAAACACAACCAACGCCAAACCAACAACACACAAAAAACCACACACCCAAAAAATGCACTTAGAAACACAACAAAACACAACACACAAACCACACCAACACACAAAAAAGACACAACCCACACCACAAACACCCACAAAACAAAAAACACACACAACCAAAACACACACAAAAAACACACACACACCAAAACACCACACACACCCAAACACAAAAACACAAACAAAACAACCACACACACAACAAACAAAAAAACAAAAACAAAAAAACACACCAACAAACACACACCAAACACAAAAACACAACATACACCACCCAAAACAAAAAACACCCAAAACAAAAACAAAAAACCACACACCCACACAAAACACACCAAACCACAAACAAAACACACAAAACAAAAACTCACAAAAAACAAACCACACACAAAACAAACCCCAAACACACACAAAACAAAAAAAACACAAAACACAAAACACACAACAAAAACCCCACACAAACAACAAAAACAAACAAAAACAAAACCACCCCAAAAAACAAAAAACACAAACAAACACCAACAAAACCAACACAAAAAACACACAAACACAACACAACACACACAAAAAACAAAACAAACACCAACACAAACA
>JAGXJF010005191.1:187500-190000 GCA_019208055.1 Stipa capillata | reverse complement strand
AAAAACACAGAAAAACAACACACAAAAAACAAAAAACGACAACATAATAAATAAAAACTAAAAAACAACAAACCAAACATACACACAGACCACCAACGACCCCAACCCAAACCAACACACACATACATACCAAAAACAAAACACAAAAACAAAAACACACACACACACCAACACAAAAAACAATACACAAACAACACAAACAAACACACCATACACACACAACCCAACACAAACAAACAAAACACACCAAAACAAAACCACAAAAAACACAAACAACATACCACAACACAATACACACAACAACATACCAAACAACAACCACACTAACTACGAAACACAACAACACACCACAAAAACACCAACACCAACAACTCAGACACACAAACACAACAAACCAAAACACAAATACACAACCCACACACCACATACACAAACAAAAAACACCAAAACACACAAACAAACACCAATACACACAAACCATAAACCAAACACACATAAACACACAAACACAAAACAACACACAAATACTAAACACCACCACAACAAAACAAAACAAAACAACCCCAACAACAAAACAACAACCACAAAGCCACACACAAAAACACCAATCCCACACAAAAACCACCAAAACACACAAACACGACTAAACAAACAAAAACACAAAACAACAACAATATAACACAGAAAACCCAACACATAACAATAATAAAAAACAAACATAACCACACAAAACATAAACCACAGCAAAACACAAACAAGACAACACCCTAACCCAACACACAAAACAAAACACATACACAGACAAAAAACAAACACACACCAACCCACACAAAAACACAAACCAGACACAAACAACACAACACAAACACAAACACAACACACCAGACCCAAAACACAAACATACACACACACCAGACCAACCAACCCAACACACACAAAAAAAAATACAACAACCCACCAATAAAACAAACATACACAAACATACATACACAAAACCACCTACGACCAAACCAACACAAAAAACCACACACAACAATAGACATAAAAAATACAACCAAACAACCAACCAACACACCACAACACCCATTAAACCAGACATACAAAAACACAACAACAACACCAAAACAACACACAAAACACAACACAGACAAAACAAAAAACCACACCCAACAAACCAACAACAGAACACACACTACCACAACCACAAAGAATAAATATACAAAAAACAAAAAACAACCACAGACAAAACAAAACAACAACAAAACAAAAACAAAACCACAAAAAATAAACACACAAAACCAAAATACACCACAACACAACAAAAACAAATCACAAACCAAAACACACACACCACACAACACAAACAAATAATCAACAAAAAGAAAAAACAAATAACACAAAAACAACAAAACAAACACAAACAATACACAAACAAAAAAACACAACACAAACAACACACACACACAAACAAAAAACACAAACAAATAACAAACAAAACAAAAACAACACACACAACAAAACACAAAAAACACACACAAACAAAACAAAAAAACAAAACAAAAAACAAAAACACAACAACAAAAACAAACACAAACACAACAACACACAAAACAAAACAAAAAACAACAAAAAACACAAACAAACACAACAAAAACAAACCAAAACAAACACACAATACACACAAAAAACACAAAAACAAAAAACACAAAATAAACAAATCAAAAACAAAAAACACACAACACAACAAAAAAACAAAAAAAACAAAACACACAAAAACACACACACACACACAAAAACAAACACACAAAAATACACAAAAAAACAACAAAAAACAAAACACAACACACAAAAAACAAACAAAAATAAAAAACAAAAACAAACAAAAAAACAACAACACACACACAAAAAACACAAAAAACACACAAAAAAAACCAAAAAAAACATAAAAACACAAAATACAAACAAAAAAACAACAAACACACAAAACAACAAAAACAAAACACACACAAAAAAACAAAACACAAAAAAAAACAAAACAAAAACACAAAACAAAAAACACAAAACAAAAACAAAACACAAAAAAAACACACACACACAAAACACACAAAAGAAAAAAACACAGACAAAACAAAACAAAACAAAACAAAAAAAAAAAAAAAAACACAGACACAAAAACACACACAAAAAAACAAAAAAAACACAAAACAAAAACACATAAAACAGAACAAAACAAAAAACACACATACACACACACACAAAACACACACAACACAAAACACAAAAAACACAAAATAAAACAACACAAAACACACACACACACACACACAAAACAAAACAAAATAAACAAAAAAAAAAAACAAAAAAAACACAAAACAAAAAAACAAACACAAATAAAAAATAAAATAAAACACAAAACAAAAAAAATAAAAAACACATACACAAAATATAAAGAAAAACACAAAACACAATAAAAAACACAAAAAAATCAAAAAACAAAACA
>JAGXJF010005191.1:0-182500 GCA_019208055.1 Stipa capillata | reverse complement strand
AATTGGTGATCCGAATGGCTAAGCGTCGGCAGCCTGCGCGATCGAGGGAGGCAACCACGACTGCCTGTCACGCCCACCCAGACCCCACGCCGCGAGTACCTTTCAGCTTGCGCGACGCCATCGCCGAGGTCGGGAGCCACATCGCCGTCGTCACACGGGAGCACCGTGGCCCGCAGATGATGATTGGTGGTCGCTTTGGTTGGCTCTGGGCCACACGAGTCGCCTGAAAAGATTTCAACGTGCATCGATCACGGACAGCACAAGAGCAGCAACCAGACGAGGTGATGTGTGTTTCGCTGATGCTGATATACAGTTCAGTGTTTGCTCAACCACGTTGAGTGTCAGGCTCAACGAGCTGTGTATCTGTGAATTGTGTGTGTGGGGAGAGAGAGAGATCAGAGAGTAGTAGGCGAGGAGGCAGGCATGGGAAACTCTTTTCTAGCATGCACGTCACATGCCGTACATGAGATCACTGTCCGATATGCTTTAGGATTCGTGCGTACAGCTTTCACTTTCTTGTATTTTGATGTATTTCATAGCAGTCTTGCTATTTCTGTGTAAAATTTTATTATGTCTCATCATCTCCTGCAAACTTCCAAACATCCAGTACAGAACACATTCCCCTACACGTACTTTACTCCACTCCTCCCAAAGCTGCACAGCAGCTCAAATACCACCACCATCTCACCTCACCTCCGTGCCATTTCAATCCTATGTCCCATCCCATTTCAACTTTTTATTATGTCCAATCCCAAAGCTCCACAGCAGCTCAAATACCACCACCACCTCACCTCACCTCTGGTATACTTTAGTTAATCCTTGATTTGCATAGATTTTTTTCTGGAGCTTGGACATGGGAAGATGATTTGAGGTTTAGATTTGTCATTTCTGTCATGTATGCATGGAAGTTTCCTGGCCGAGATAAAAGAATTTGGTGTGCTTGTTCTGTTTATATGCTATTAGTTCACTAGTCTGAAATTATAGAAAGGATCGTTTTTATGGGGATTTGGAAGTAGAAAAAAGTGAAAACAGATGTGAAATATGTTTGAATCACGTGTGAAAATTATAGGAATTATAAGAAACATCACTGGAACATGACGAACTCCGATAAAACTGATGTGAAATATGTCTGAATCACATATGGAAATTATAGGATTTATAAGAAACATACTAAAACACGACGAACTCCAATGAAACTGATGTGAAATATGTGTGAACCACGTATGAAATTTATATAAATTGCGAGAAACATTACTGAAACACTGTTGATACGACCACTTTTTGTTTTAGATGTATTGAAATAGTTAAATTAAAATGAAACACGCTGAAACCAGAGTGAACCAGAGTGAAACTCATATGAAAACACGATGAAACCAGAATGAACCAGGGCGAAACTCATATGAAACACGATGAAACTGGAGTAAACCAGAGTAAAATTCATATGAAACACGATGAAACCTGCTACAGAGTATGGTAAAAATAACTAAAAATTCATTAAAAATTCAATGATACGATAACTTGTTTTTGTTTTCTAAATGTATTGAAATAGTCAAATTAGAATGTAACATGCTGAAACATGAGTGAAACCACATGACAAATCGGAACCATACTGAAATCCATATAAAACATGATGAAACTCTATGAAACAGTACAAAGTACAGCGAAAATCACCAAAAATTCTATAAAAATTCACGAAATATTTATGAAACATAACAAAGTACAGTACAAAATTTTATGAGCACAATTGTTATCTCTTTTCAAAATTTTAAACAGTTTCATGTCAGTTTGATCAAGTTTCAAATAAAAAATTATTTTTTAGATAATATATTCAATATTAATCTCATCTTGAAGCTCTTCTCATAACAAACACAACTGTTCAAACGAGACTTAAATCAGAATTTTGGTTGAAAAGATTTTAATCATTTAAAATGTTGGCATGAAAAATTAAATGGGTGAGTTGTAATGGAGAGTGAGAATCTAGGTAAAGGTAGCACATTAAATGTCTGAGTTGGAGTGGAGAGATAGAATCTATGGAAAAGTACACGTGATGGTTGTATAGAAAGGGGAATAAACGGGGAGAGAGAAGATGTTCTGCATTATAGAATTGTATGGCAACAAATGATTCAATACAGACACAGATTTCAAGTAGAGATGGACGGTGATCCCTTTACTGATATATGCCGTGTATGATAAAAAATCCAATATCCAGGCAGGCATCCAGTGCATGCGTCACCATGTGGCGGCAGGATTCAACGTCACGACATGAAGGAACCTGAATTGCGACGCCACAAAAAGACATGGACTCGAAACATCCAACTGCCAGGTGACAGACCACAGCTCCTCAGGGTCTTCAGCTCCGGGAAGCTCTTGGCGAGGCTAGAAATCTGCACCACATGGTTAAGTCTGATTCGTCAATTCCTTGAAGAAAATAAAAAGTTTGATTCATCAGATAAGAGACAACTGCCATTTGCATCACAGAAGAAGCTAGAGGCATGGGCTTGATCGATGTGAGTGAGATGAGTCTTTGAAGCTAGCAGGCATGCCTTGTCAGCTAGTGGTTCGCGCTGGCTCCCCCTCGAAGACGAGCTGCTCGTTGGCAGTTTCTTGATTCTCCTTCGTCGCTCGAAGCTACGGCGGTGGAGCTTCCCCAGGTGTCTTGGGCTGAAAACGCATCTGTGCTGGGAGCTCGCGCTGGTTTCATGCAGTAGTCGCTGTCGCTCTCTGAACATGTCCTACATTGCACCGGATGGCTATCACATCAGCAACTATAGCTGGGTTAGTTGCTTAAATTGTTAGCGATCCGATGTTATGCATGTCTTGTCTGAGTCATCTATATTAGACCACTGATTTTCTTGATGTGATAACTAGAACTACCCTGACCACAGAAATGGAGCTTAATTATTCTATAGAGAAAATTGCACCGGAGGTACATAAACTTGACAGGTGGTTTCAGATTGGTACAAAAACTACCAAAACGTTTCAATCGGGTACAATAACTTGGCTTTATGCTCACGGCGGTACAAACGGGTCGCGTCGGGCTTGCTGAGGGCGACGCGCGGTGTCGAGCGACACGTGTCTCGCGTCGGACTGGGCGCGCGTCGCCCTGTGCCGGGGCAACGGTCTCACACGAAATTCCAAAATAAATATACGTGACATTTCTTGATTTTTTAAAATCATGTATAAGTTCCAAAAAATCTAAAAAAATTCATACCGTTTATAATGGAATGAAGTATACACACGTAAATTTTCGTAAAATAATATGCATTTTTGTGACCTGTGTAAAAAAACAAATCGAACATGAAAAAAATTAAACTGTAGCTGTACTGGATGCGTCGCACTGCTACAGTGCGACACATACACTGTAGCACGGATGCGTCGCACTTCTACAGTGCGACACATACACTGTAGCATAGTTTAATTTTTTTCTCTCGCACGATTTGTTTTTTTACACAGGTCACAAAAATGAGCGACGCGAGGTCTCGCGTCGCCCTGTGCCGGGGCGACGGTCTCACACGAAATTCCAAAATAAATATACGTGAATTTCTCGATTTTTTAAAATCATGTATAAGTTCCAAAAAAATCTAAAAAATTCATACCGGTTTATAATGAATGAAGTATACACACGTAAATTTTCGTAAAATAATATGCATTTTTGTGACCTGTGTAAATTACACAGGTCACAAAAATGCATATTATTTTACACAGGTCACAAAAATGCATATTATTTTACGAAAATTTACGTGTGTATACTTCATTCCATTATAAACCGGTATGAATTTTTTTAGATTTTTTTGGAACTTATACATGATTTTAAAAAATCAAGAAATGTCACGTATATTTTAGAATTTTGAATTTCGCCGGCGTGCGAGAGAAAAAAAATTAAACTGTGCTACAGTGTATGTGTCGCACTGTAGAAGTGCGACGCATCCGCGCTACAGTGTATGTGTCGCACTGTAGCAGTGCGACACATCCAGTACAGCTACAGTTTAATTTTTTTCACGTTCGATTTGTTTTTTTTACACAGGTCACAAAAAATGCATATTATTTTACGAAAATTTACGTGTGTATACTTCATTCCTATAAACCGGTATGAATTTTTTTAGATTATTTTGAAACTTATACATGATTTTAAAAAATCGAGAAATATCACGTATATTTATTTTGGAATTTCGTGTGAGACCGTCGCCCCGGCACAGGGCGACGCGAGACCTCGCGTCGCTCATTTTTGTGACCTGTGTAAAAAAAAATCGTGCGAGAGAAAAAAATTAAACTATGCTACAGTGTATGTGTCGCACTGTAGAAGTGCGACGCATCCGCGCTACAGTGTATGTGTCGCACTGTAGCAATGCGACGCATCCAGTACAGCTACAGTTTAATTTTTTTCATGTTCGATTTGTTTTTTTACACAGGTCACAAAAATGCATATTATTTTACGAAAATTACGTGTGTATACTTCATTCCATTATAAACCGGTATGATTTTTTTAGATTTTTTTGGAACTTATACATGATTTTAAAAAATCAAGAAATGTCACGTATATTTATTTTGGAATTTCGTGTGAGACCGTCGCCCCGGCACAGGGCGACGCGAGGACGTATATTTATTTTGGAATTTCGTGTGAGACCGTCACCCCGGCACAGGGCGACGCGAGACCTCGAGTCGCTCCGGCCGAGACACGTGTCGCTCGACACCGCGCGTCGCCCTCAGCAAGCCCGACGCGACCCGTTTTGTACCGCCGTGAGCATAAAGCCAAGTTATTGTACCCGATTGAAACGTTTCGGTAGTTTTTGTACTAATCTGAAACCACCTGCCAAGTTTATGTACCTCCGGTGCAATTTCCTCTATTCTATAGATCATACGGTGAATCCAGAAATGCTGTTGATGGTTTTGTTTCCAGAGCATATCAAGTTGTGTCAAACAGATCCCCTGAGTACATCCAGGAATGAAATATTTGGGTACAAGAAGTCCAAACTGTTACTCAAGATCGCTAGATGTGGATGATTGGCCTCCATCTTGGTTGTCGAACATCACCTATGAGCTAATTGCGTGTCACAGGGACATAGATCAGTCTTACGCTGCTCTTTGGCCGCTGTGTTCGGAGCCTGTGCAGTTATGTATGTCCAGTCTGAGTCGTCTATATTAGAGCACTGTGATTTTCTTGATGTATGTACGGACAAAGGCGTTCGTGAAAGCGGTTTAGAGATTACTTAAGGTGAAAAAAAGGATAGTGGCTAAGCTAGTTAGATGGTTTGAGATGCATGCTATTTACTTTAGGTCCACAGGGCATTAAAACCCAAGTGGTGAGGGGGTTTGTCCCTCCCACTATGAATAGATGTCAGAAGGTTACCTTCTTGACTCCTTTATATCACTTTGTAGACCCTAAGAGAGGGAGTGCTGTACTAGAGAGTGCTTTGACCTAAAATCAAAAGCTTTTAAAACATCAAGAAAATCAATACAACAAGAATTCTAAGAAAAGCTTATGTGTCCTTAAGCCTTTCCCTTCTTCTCTTTTTGGATTTAGAATTTCTTGCCCTCTTCCTCGATTTCTCTTGGGTATGGCAAATTAGTAGTGGAAAGATTATCTCTAATTTGATTCCATCCTAGCATACTCAAAGGATCTCTTATTCCCATCTCAATTTTGAATTTTTATTGGAGGAAAGACAAGTTTTGGGGGTTTTCAAGTTTGATTCTTTTAGAAGCTTCAATTTTGCATTTTAGGACTTGGAATTGATTGCTAGGATATGTGAGATGCTTTCATATAGATTTCATATCAAAATTCCTCATGAGCACCAAGGAACCGATGGTTTGATTCTCGTCCAACTTTTAATATTGAATTTTAGGGTTAGAAAGAGGTTGATAGTAAATCAGTGATTTCTCTTAGGACAGACAAGCTTTTGACATGATTCTAATTGGAATAGCTCCGTAATCTTCTTGTCTACTACTGTGCAAAATTTCATTCAATTCCACTAGGTAGATCAAGATCTGCGAGCATTTTTTTGAGTGAACGGTCTGCTGTTTTTGCCAATTTTGGAAGTTCCGATTTTCTTACTCCGGAAGTTCTGATTTACATCGGAAGTTCCGACCCAAGAGTCGGAAGATTCGATTTTTACAGAGATTTTAAAACTAGGGTGACTTCGGAACTTCCGGTATTATCGGAACTTCCGATATTTTTACTCTGGAACTTCCGATCTGTCTGGTTTTAGCTCCACTGATTTTGATTGTTTTTGTCGATAATTTTTTGCTGCATTATCTGACTTGGATATATTGCATGTGTTCTTGTTTTGAGAAGAAAATTTTAAAATTCGACATTTATCGCCCTTTATCAGAAACCACTGATCCAACAATTCTCAAAGGCGATATAGGTCACCTCACGATAAGTGAGTCTATTACTAATAATATGCGTTGACTTTGCTCCTTCTAGACACTCCATAGGGTGTATAGCAAGTAGCCCTTGTGCAAGCGCCTCTGACTATTCAAGTTTGAGCTGGACATGATCGTGTCCCACCAGTCATCCACCGACCCACAGGGGTTGGACATCGGGGTTTGAGGGACGCTGCGCCAGGAACAAATAAGGCCAAAACAACGGTCGTGAATGAGCAGTTCGTGCAGTAGTGGGTGACCGTCTCGCCAGTGTGGAGGCAAAGCTGACAGGTGGGGTTCTGAGGCCAACCCTGAATCACGGGGTTGTCAGTAGTTAGGATTAGTCCATGGAAGACCAGCGACGAAAAGAGCCTGCACTTAGGCTCAGTGCTTGCCTGCCAAATCTTCTTGGGGTCAAACTTTGGGTGGCATCCCTAGAACTGAATCCTGTAGACGGAGCTGGCTCAGTACACGACAAATGCGAGCCATTTTCACGTGATAGCGTTGGGCTGAGACTGGTCTAGAACCAGGCCCTCGAGGAGCAGCCAAACGTCGAAAAACTCGAGAAGCTGTGTCAGGGTGTTGAGCCTGGCTACTGTAGTGACCCAGTTGTTGCCCTGAAGGTCTTTGCGGACCAATATGTTCTTTTAGCGACTAATCTTGAACCACTCTGTTCTCCTCTAAAATATATCCACCATGTTTATCCTTGTTTTTCTCGGGGGGCTCCTTTAAATATTTTTTCTCTTGCAGTACTCCAAAATCTTATAGAGCATTCCTACTTTGCCATAACAAAATTCTTCTCATCTTCTCTAAAATATTCCAATAGGTATGCATTTGTATTTCTCAACATTTCTCATAGAGGGAAAACAATGCAATTGTGGTAATATGTAACTTAGGATTGAGAGTGTTGGGAATTTATAGTTTGGACCATGTTCTCCTTCTGTTGGAATGTAGTTCACTTGGCTTGAGTTCAAGTGAAAAGCTTGATGATAACATCAACGCCAGTATCCTTGAGCTCATTGGTGAGCTCTTGATTCTTAAGTGATGTATTGGGCTCTATCAGTGCTGCAGAATGGAACCATCCAATTCGTTTATGCTTCCCATAGAAATGAAGTCTTGTGGTGCAGTGAGCCAGTGAGGATCCGGAATCCAACGGTATATACCAAGATTGCACGCAAGTGAAGCCTCTAAATTAATTTGTTAATGATCAAATCAGATGGTGTCGAACTTGGTGGCATTTTGGTTGTGCATTTGCGGTATGAGATGCAGTATATTGATGATCTGTAGAAAAAGGATTAAGATAGAGCATGCCTAATTATTATTTGCATTCCTTTTTCTTCGCGAGTTACCTCTTGATTTAGCATCTTTCACTGTATTGTATGTTCATGACACCTCTATGCGACTATGCTATAGTGGAACACATACTCAAGCCGGCCTTCAATTGGTTTATTGGTAGATTAATCTTTCTTGTTAAGATATTTTAACAATATATTTATTGTTTTATCATAAATTAACCAGATTATTAGCACATATCTAAAAAAACAGAAGGTTAGAAATTTCCAAAAATAAACAAAACATCATATTGTTAATCTGGTGGACCCTTTATTATTAATGGACCACAATCGATAGTGTCGTTCGACTACGCGGATCGGACAGTAAACTTGTGGCACTCCTGGTAGCAGCAGCGAACACTTAGAGAAAATTTGGACGAGTCAAGAAGTTGGTGTGTCTCATATTCCGTACCCCCAACTTGGAGGGCGCTCCCCTATTTATAGGCATCGGGAAGCGTAGTGCCAGATTACAATCCTGCCCCTAGGCAGGTTACGGTCCTACCCCCTGTCCGCCGTACGGATGAGGGCTCGTAGGTCATTTGTACGTCGCTTGCGGAGGCATATACCCTAGCATCTACGTGACGTCCGGTACGACATGCCGTACGGGACGTCACTTTACAGGACCCTGCTCAGGGTTGTCTACACTCCGGGCTATCGGACGTCGCCCGCCACCCGAGTCGTCGCGTAGGGATCTGCACTCTGCACACATCAGCGCTTGTACTCCGCGTGCGTCAGCACCTGTACTCCGCATGCATCAGCGCTTGTACTCCGCGTGCGTCAGCGCTTGTACTCCACGTGCATCAGCACCTGTACTCCACGTGCATCTACGTTTGTACTCCGCGTGCGTCAACGTCTGCGTTCCGTATGCACTAGCGCTTGCACTCCGGACTGTCACGCGGGTGTTAGTTCGGATATCCAAACATTCCCACCCGCTGGCGGGGCGGTCCCAATGACACCTAAGCTGCAAAGGAGGTAGATGTAGTCCATAACAAGTATGCGCTCCTTACCAACACTCGTTTTCCGTTCGGGGCGCACGGGGACCCCTCCCACAACAGATAGATCTTCATAATTGTACCTAAACAGATCAGAGTCAATAGATCTTCATAACTACACATAAACAGATCACAACCGATAGATCTTCATAACTGTAATAAACATATCACAACAGATAGACCATCATAATTGTACCTAAACAGATCACATCCGATAGATCATCATAACTATACCTAAAATGATGGCTCAGTACAACGACTAGCGGGCCGGCTTCGAACGGAACAGGTAATTATTTGTATCAGCTCTTCTCATTCATTCATGTGGAACGTATGGGTACTCCGTTCCACTACATGCCTCAATTTCGGATACTTTACTTTATTTTATAATATTTGTCTAAATTAAAATTATAGTTATTATATTGATTTCACTCTATATTTTATGAATTTTTTTTAAAAATAGTAAAATGGTTATATTATGTTATGTAATAGAGGCATGTATGATCATTTCTTTTCTTTTTTTAAGTTAGTGCTTTCTTAGTCTTCGCGCATAGTGGGCTGATGACACGTATGATGAAGGGTATGAATATATATCTATCCACAAATTACTGCACTTAATTGCTACTAATTTGGCACAACTTATCCAATCTTCTGCATTAATGCGATTCAAGATTATAGTAACGAGCATTGATATCGCATCCACTATAAAAAGGCATGCCCTCTCATTTGTTCAAGTCAGAAAACCATCAACGACACTTCCTATCAACACTACATCGCTAAAATGAGCTTTGCTCTGACGCTACTCCTGACCCTCGCCTTCCTCGTGATAGCTTTTTGTGCTGGACGTTGCTTCATCAACTTGTCCAACAAACTATATATGGTCATGATGTGTGTTTCTTCTTCATGCTGATATTTTGCAGATGCCGAAACGAAACCACAGTGTACGGTAATAATGATCAAGCCGTTTGGTGGGGTGGTTATGACGGTCCTTGGGAGGACGAATGCCAAAAAAGTACAAGATCACTAGGTGCCCTCTGGACACTGAGTGCACTTGGGAGGCCGATTGTGTTGACAAGAGGTGCAGGTCCAGAGTGCACTTGGGAGGCCGATTGTGTTGACAAGAGGTGCAGGTGCACCCTGTGCACATATTTAGCTCTCCACACCACCAACAAAGGAAACTGATACTAACTAGCTAAGTTAAGATCAATGCATGTTAACTAGAATAACATCAATGCCGTAATATATGGTGTAGCAGCAGGACTATTCGCTGGAAAGTGATATAGAACATAAATTTATGTTGCACCCCGGGTTACGTGGATTAATCTATACGTGCCACCGGTGCGCTGAGCCTTTTGTACACTAAGATAAATCAATATTAGAGCTCCGACTCTTTGAAGAGTCAGCTTTGTTCTTTTTGTTTTTCTCTCTTCTTTGTATAAAAAAAATCCTACCAATCAGGATGAATAGTTGGCTATATTACTATATCTTTGTGCATGTCCTAAGCCACCCGATGATACATGCGGTGAAAGACACGAGTCTTCGGCACTTTGCTTAGTTAATACTAGTATATATACCACCGGGCCAATTATCCTGTCATCTGTGAAGATATCTTGTCTATGTATTTCCCATAAGTAGAATAGTTACAAGAAGGATAGGCATATAGCCACGCAGCGACAATATCTCGCAGAAGGACAGCAGCGACTCCACTGGACGCAGGCATGTGGTGAGCCACGTATCTTCTTCTCTCTGATTAAATGAAATTCACATAATTTTCTTTTGATTCCCTCGTTTTGATCTGTCCTAGTTTTGTTGATTTACTAATTAATCCTACCCCTACCTTCTTGAACTTGTGCCCCTCATAAATTGCAATGTCTTGCCCCTCGTCAACTACCCTACCTCGCCTACGATTTTTGTCTGTCATACTATGCGATGGCTTGTATTCCAAGGTTTTCTTATTTTCTGTTATGAAAAGTTCCCAACTCTCAACGATATTTAAAAAATCTGAAGCATTGATCATTTTCTCTCACGTATCTCTTTCTAGAATTTGGGAAATTAAAGAAAGCAAGAAGTAATTTGGGATCAAAGGAGATGTATTTGCTAGTAAAATTCCTCTACATACACATCGTAATATTTATATTTGTTTCGATCGATTATACTTCAAAATATTTTGCTGTTCTCACATACAAGTCTACTGAATTGTTAGCCTGCCGACACAATTACATCAAATGGTGAGAGGGAGGAAGGAGAAGGAATCTTTCTTTTTTTTAAATACGGAAGCAGAACATCACCAATTTTTATTTAGTGATTTCATTGTTTGCAGCTAGGTGCAGGGGTTTGCTACATGCTGCTAGGTCAAAGGATTCAAGTGATAAGCTCTGTGATGGTTCCCAGATAAATCCTATAACTCATATGTGTATATTCTATACTGTATATCATTAACTTCAATAGTTTCCAGTCATGGATTTACACTTAGAATAATTGCAGATCTGATGACAGATATTATACGTTTGCACCGTTTTTAGTACACAGATGAATTTGAGAACTTCTGAAACAAGCCAAACAAGTTCTAGAGCAGAGCATTCTAGTGCAAATTCTCAAACAAAAATAAGCTGCGCATGGTACATTTTTTTCCTAAAGGGGGGCGGTCTGAGTATTATAAAGGATTACAAAGGTGATTCTGTAGTTGCAATTACGAACGCATAGAAGCGTTATGTGAATCCGTTGTTGCCTTGCAACAGATTGTTCTTTATATTACCATCGCATGCATATGTGTTGTAGTAGACCCAATGCATACTAAGTTCGTTGGTAAAGATCCCTGTAACGCTTATATGAACAACTGGCAACGCATTGATGCATTGCTGTAGGAGGGTTCATGTTGTAGTGAGTAGCTATCTACCTCGCCAGATTAGAAAAAATTATCTAACTAAGCTATATATTCCTTCAGTAATTGGACCTAATGAAACAATAGACGCGCAGATCGGCAGATGCAGACAGCAATGGCAGTACTGTTCTTTCGTTTGCCCCTTTACACAAATTAAGAGCCTTCTGGCTACATAGAACACAACTATGGGCGTCTGCTAGTCAACATTGGCTTTGCTCTTGAGTTATCTCAGGTGCTTTGCTCTTGAGTTATCTCAGGTATCCAAGTTTTTGCCTCTTCTTCTGACTATACAGAACAATCTGTTAACTACACTGTGCTCTCCGGTGTACACGATCTTGATCTGGTTGAAAGAAACATCATATATACATGGTCGTCAAATTTCGTCAGTAGTCACATCACAAGAACATTCAAGAATTCCGATGTTAAATAGAGTAATAATCTACAGTTCAGATGTGTACCGTTGAGTGAAACCCGAGGCAGAAGACGGATAGCTCGATGGCAGTGAGTGCGACGGAGAAGGAGAGTTGGAAGGAGAAGAGTGGTACGGCCTCGGCGGCATCGTTAGCTCATGGATGCTCCTCTCCAGCATCTCCAGAACCCTGCTCATCGACGGCCGGTTCGCCGGAACGGTCTGTATGCACCACAGACCGATCAGAGCCATCTTCCTCGCGATCTCCTCTCCGCCTCCAGACTCCGTGACGCCGGCGCCATCCTGCACTAGCACGCCGCCGTCCTCGAGCAAGTGGTCGTAAATCCAGAGCGGGAAAAATAGGTCCCCGGACTTCTCGTCGTAGGCCTTCACGTTGCTCCGGCCCCCGATCATCTCCAGCAGCAGCATCCCATAGCTGTACACATCCGACTTGGCCGACACGACCCCGAACCCCCGGGAGAAGACCTCCGGCGCGATGAACCCGACGGTGCCCCTCGCGTCGGCCATGGACAGGATGCTCTCCTTGGGGTCGCACAGCTTCGCCATCCCAAAGTCGGCGACTTTCGGCCGGAAGTCCTGATCCAGCAGCACGTTGTGGGGCTTGACGTCGAAGTGGATGATGCGGGTGTTGCACCCCTCGTGCAGGTACTCGAGCCCCCGTGCCACGCCGGCGGCGATCTCGTGCAGCGTCTCCCACCCTAGAGGAAGATCCCTGTGATCAGGGGAGTTGCTCGTCGTCGTCGTCGGCGGCGGCGGCTTCGAGTAGATGTACCTGTCCAGCGAGCCGTTGGGCATGTGCTCGTAGACGAGGGCTCGCTTCGACCCCTCGAGGCAGAACCCGAGCAAAGTGACGATGTTGACGTGCGACGTCCTGCCGATGCTGATGACCTCGTTGAGGAACTCCTCGCCGTTGGGTCTGGAGTGGTGCAGGAACTTGACGGCGACCGTGCGGTGGTGGTGGTGGTGGTTGCCGTCGCTGGGCAGGGTGCCCCTGAACACCGTGCCGTAGCCGCCTTCGCCGAGCTTGTGCTTGAAAGAGTTGGTTATCTTCTTCAGCTCCGAGTACCTGTACCTCCTGGGAGCCAGAGATCCGTATTTCTGCAGTAGCTTCTCCACATTTGCGTTCTCACTGCTGGTTCTGTCGAAGATGCTGAATAAACTGCAGCTGCGAATTTGTCGACGAAACTTGATGGTGATGACAAGGCATGCCAACAGCAAGCCAATTGTGATCGACAACGATGCTGAAATTGAAAAGACAAAATTACATGATGTAAATTAACCATTAACAAAATAAGCATGCATATACTTGACGGACTAGTTGATTGAATCGTATATTGCTCGCATACCTATCAGGATGACCTTGTTTTTGGACTTCCTTGCATCTGCATACATGGAAAAGGTCAGTACACACACAATAGCATCAGCCAAGCAACTGATCAAAGTATTTGTCAGACTAATTAATGAAGTTGGTCCCCATAAGAGACTACTTAACCTGATAGTGATGCAATTTGTACTATGCTCAGAGTGGGATGGGCAATGGCTAGTTGCGTCATTGATTAGGTAATAACGACTAATTGAATAGATTCAGCATGCACACGCATCATCTGAACTCGATCTTACCGGTCGTGGCAAGAAACCAAACAGCAGACGCTAAGCTTAATTAGCTATCTTTCAATTCACACGACGCGGGCATACTTAAATGATCCAAATAGTCAAATAAAATCAAAATCATCTTCCAAGACACGTAGTTAGTTGAACATTGTATACTTGCGATGCTTGCTACATGTAGACGCTGGTGAGGAGGACGTGCAATTCCGGATTCTTGTAGCTAAAGTACAGTTTTAGGCAGGACCTATGTGGAATCAATTGGCCGTCTCCAAAAGGCTATTTGATACGATGATGACAGCCTTTGACCCAGTAACCAGGTCCAAGGGCGTGCAAGACGTCATTTCAGTAACCCTTACTATTGTTAGTCATCTCGAGAACCTTGTCCTAAAAGTACAGTCACCTAACACGTACATGAATCAAACACCTCAAACACCCATGCATATAGAAGTTCTGAATTCCGCGTACATTCACGTCAATATGATCTCAAAATGCACTCAAATCTTACTAAATTTGAACTCTTTTAGTTCTAATCCAAGTTTATTTTTGTGCGAGGTTCTAATCTAAGTTTATACTCGTGGCACCTACATGCTGCAATCTATCATTATAAACACAAGCTAAAGAGTGCAACACACAGTATGTGTCCTTACCGCATCTCGCCGGGCGCGATGACCCATCGGCGCAAATGCACGCGAACGCCTCCGTGTCGGAATCGTACCCGCACCGGCCGCCAGTAGCACTGCACGCCCCGCAATCCCCGGCCGACGCCCTCCACTCCAGCAGGTACCCTTCTCTCAGCAGACGCGGATAGTCCCCGGAGCTCGCGCCCGGCGACCCAACCACCGGCACGACCGAGTACTCGCAGCCCCCGGCGACCGCCCTAGCGTCCGTGGTGTTATAGCGCGGGTCGAGCCGGACCAAGGCCTGCGTCCCCGGGCACGTTACGTTGACGAACTCGGGCGGCGGCGTGGTGCAGTTGAAGAGGAAGAGGAGCTGGCGGTTGGCCGCGCTGGCCGTGAATGGCGCGAGGCTGAGGCTGGCGGAGACATCGATGCGGGGCACGGGGCAGCCGCTGCCGTCGGTCTGGACGTTGTCGTTAGCGACCGCGACGGTGCGGTCGGCGTAGGAGACGCGGAGGATCTTGTACCCGCCGCGGAACGAGCGGGCGAGCGACGCGCGGCCGCCGCGGCAGTCGACCTGGAACGCCGGCGGGCCGCACTGAGAGGACGAGGAGGAGGGCTGGTCCGTGTCCGTGAGCCAGAACGGGTAGGCGATGGTCACGTTCCCGCATGCCTTGAGCGCGCAGCTTGCCACGGCTGCTGCTGCCGTCGTCGTGTGATATAATAGCACAAAGCATGTTAGGATGCAGAGGACTCGCAGCAATGGGGGATGCATCGCGACGAGACGACGATCAATGGTTCGTGGCCGTGGCGAGTAAGAGCGTACGGTGTATATAGGAGAAAACAAGAACCATTTGACTGGTTTTTGCGATTGTTGCGTTGCATGGTCTCTTTCTTGGAACTTGTCTCTGTTGTGTGAAACTGAATTGGTCTTTTTCGTGCATGCATGCTGATTAGCGGCATGTGTTACGTGATGCTTCTTGCATCAGGAGGTTGATAATGGTAGGTGAGTGCGCACCTTCATCACGATCGATCGACTTTATGCCGGTCCAGGTGGAACGGGAAGATATAATGACGAGTTTGTCAACTTGCCTAGCCGTTGATCTCTGCGATGAGCGCGTTGATCAAAAGCAAATCTTGATGTTCCACAAAGATTAATCCCGTTTGGAACAGGAGGATTTTTCAGGATCAGAAGACATCCTCATCCTGGAAACTATCCGATTTATATACTACCTGAGAAGACAAACATAACAGCTTGAACAAGTTTTTTTTTGAGAGAGAAACGGGGAAGCCTTATTAAACCGGAATGTTTACGGGGATAAAAATAATCTCCGGAGGAGAGATAAGCCACGCATAACGTCCAGCAACGAAAGAGGTTGCAGCCTTAGCTAAAGCATGCGCTTCGAAATTGGACTCCCGCCGTTCATGACTAAAAATAGTCGTACTGAACTGGTGACGCTTCAAGTTGATTTCTCGAAGGACAATGGTGTACGCGCCGAGATAGTTACTCTCCAAGCTTTAAACCCAGACAGTCAGAAGCAACATGGATCTTGTCGATGTGAAGATGGTGCGCCAAAGACAAAGCTTCACTGCATGCCATCGCCTGCCTGTAGTGCGGCCGGGTCGCTGAGTCCTTGGATCACCACTGCAGACGCCCCCGGCCGGTACTTTGCCTTGACATACGGCGGCAACCGAACATGCAAACTGGAAGCAAAAAAGCCACATAGCATGTATAGTTTCACGTGTCGCAGCTGCCTGGTCCGCACACATTAACCCCGCCCATCAAAGGGAATTCGCCTGTTGATGGGTCCGTGACTCAAGTGTGGATCTGCGTTACGCCGCCGCTGGCCAGTATGCCCCGATCCGCCGTGCCACATCCTACCGTGCCCGTGCTCCGTTCCCATGCCGCTGCGGCCTGCGGTTGCCGGCATGAACCGCGCAACAAAGATTCAGCCACTCTCCACAGTGTCCCGCCGAATGATCGCATCGAGTGCCACCGCCACGGGGGGGTAATCGCCGAGCAATCGCTAGCATCCACCCCCGCGGACCCGCTCGGTGGCGGTGGTTAGGGCGGCGAATGCAGTGGTGTTGCCTACGGATTGGCGCAAACCCTCGTCTCGCTTCCAAATAGGTATGCGCTTTCCGCTTCCACGGTTAGTTTGCCCATCATTAATAGGACTTCTCGTGGTTGTTACGTCCGTAGAGCAATCTGATGTGCTAATATTGTAGCGATGTTTAGTTGGACACACTCTGTTGACGATCAAATTTGGCAGTACCCCCAAATGGCTCAAGTGCATCGAGTAAGGTTTACAGTGTTACCGAATCGTGGCCCACGCCGAGTGGTTTGTAGCGTCCCTGAGTCCCGAGCACTCGTATCCCGAGTTCTCGTGCTCCGCTATGGTCCCGACCATAGGAATGTTCACAGAAGATCCCGTAGAGTCCTCAGGCGGCGTTCCCCGAGCGGAAGATCCCGAGCAACGCTCCCGAGTACCAAGCATTGACAAAATCCGAGTGCCGGACCCCGAACTCCCCATGACCCCGAGTACTCGTGTTCTTGAGCACTCGTTTCCTAAGGTCCCGTGTTCCCGAGTACTCGCATTCCCGAATGGGTCCGAGTCGGATTCCAAATGGTGCGCCCCGAGTTCCAGCAGTGCCAAGTCGGTGGCCGAGTTGTGACGTTCCTGGATTATCCTACAGGTGGGCCAAGGCACCGGGTCTTAAGGTGAAGTCTTTTTGTGCTCGAAGCCTTAACTTGGGACGCAAGGAACAGTGGCTGATCATGGCGTAAAGAAAAGTCCGAGATTTGGAAGGATTCCTGGATCATATGGAAGGATATCTCGTATACAAGATGGGGTCTAGATCACGGCAGTCAAGATGATCAGAAGATATGGAAAGTCACTCGGTTTAATTGGAAAAGTATCTCGTGCACAAGGCAGAGTCCTGATCGTAGCAATCGGGGTAATCATAGATTTAGGAAGCGACTCGATTTGTATGGAAAGCTATATCATGCACGAAACAGAGTTGTATTCCAGCCCAAAGACCGGGCGTACCCTATAAATATGAAGGGTATATGGCCGATTGAGGTGGAACTCTCCCAATCGACGCATTCAATCTACTATCTTTTTATTCTTCATCCTTGTTATCTTGCTTTTCGTTCTTCGCTGTTCTTCGTGTTCAACGGCAGCGAACCTCGAAGCTCTGAGGGCGGTCAGGCCGACTCAGAGCAGCCCATAGCCGCCGCACTCCCTGACGGGGTCCCTCCCGGGGGTGTGGGGTTTCGGGTTCCCAAAAGCACTCGCCGGCGTGTCTTGCGTATCGCGCTCCCGGCGAGTCTCCCCCGGCTCCGTGTCCTGCGCATCGCGCTCGGCGTCGGGGGTACACGGTGACGTGTTCGTGTGCGAACACACTTTTTGGCGACTCCGCTGGGGAAGAAATCATCATGTCTAACAACCAGATTCCACAACTCGGCGAGATCAGCACCGATAACATCATCAAGCCAGGCTACGATGAGTTATCGGAGGAACATCGCCAAGCTTTTGAAGCATACAAGAAGAAGCGGGAGGAGGAGGATCTACAGATGTTCCTCGTGAACTTCAAGAAGGATCGTCAAGGAAACATTACTCCAGTTGGAGAAATCAAGCTCCCTCCTCTACACGGCAAGAAGGCTCAGACCCCGGTAAGTAGCACGTTTTCTCCAGAACAGATAGCCGAAATACAGAGTTATATTTCGGAGAGCAATATCCTTGTTTACAACTCGTTCATGGAAAACACAAACGCTAAGGGGAACACGTGTCCATCATCTAGTGGTAACGCTGGTACGGCTGCAGGTGTGGTAAACCCTGATCCGACTTCGGTAGTAGATTCATCAGCGCTTCCCGTGCCATTGAATTTACGTCCTAGCCAAACCAGCCAACTCGTAGCCCTACCCGCAAGCCCTAGTCCGATCATGAGTATACCCGGTTCGGCGGTAGCAGCCGAACCAGAGCCTGATTGCACCACCCATAAGCACGAGCATGATTAGGCCAATGCCGAGTCACAACTCGGCGTATGTGTCACAAGTCGCGCCCATGACCAGCCATCATGTCGCTCCCACGCCGACTTCGTCCGCCTCGGACGAAATTTTAGCCAAGCTCAAGGAGGATGTAAAGAAGATGTTCTCAGAGTCCTTCGGACTCGAGCCGAAGGTGAGAAGTCGGCTGTACCAGAAACCGTATCCCGACTACTTTGATGCAATCCTATACCCTCCGGGTTACAAGGTTCCCGACTTCGCTAAGTTTAGCGGTGAAGGAACGAAGACTACATGGGAGCATGTCAGTCAGTACCTAGCACAGTTAGGTGAAGTGAACTCCATAAACGAGTTGAAGGTACGTTTATTTCCTTTATCTTTGACTGGCACCGCATTCTCATGGTTTCTCTGCTTTGCCACCTGGCACTATACTCTTATGGTCACAATTGGAGCAGAAAGTTCCATGATCACTTTTATAGCGGTGACAATGAACTCAAATTATCACATCTTACATCGGTTAAGCAAAAACATGACGAGTCGGTCACCGACTACGTCAAAAGGTTTAGGGGTGTAAAAAACCGATGCTATAGCTTGGTAATAACTGAAAGAGACTTGGCCGACTTGGTGCTTGCCGGCTTGAAAACCCACATTAGAGAACGGTTAGAAAATTATGAGCTCTTAAGTGTCAACCAAGTCTTGCAAAAAGCTTTGGCTCAAGAAAGCCGAAGCATAGAAGTCAAAGAAATCCATAGGTCTAAACCCGATCGTCCTAGGATGCACATGGTCGAGTACGACAGCTCGGGCGATGAGGGTAACATGTATACTGCCGAGTTCGTTTGGTCCTCCAAAGCCAAACCATATACTTGTGATGCTCTCAAGCCGACTCGCAAGAATCGTGAAGAAGAGATGAAATTTACCTTTGATATAGCTAAGTGTGATAAGATATTTGATTCTTTGCTGCAAGACAGGGTCATTAGAATATCTCATTCCTTACCGCCGTTTGAAGAGCTAAAACGGCGAGCTTATTGCAAGTATCACAACTCTTTCTCTCATGCGACTAATGACTGTAATGTTTTTCGGCGACAGATACAATCGGCTATTAATGATGGACGATTGAATTTTGCCGAAATGCAAGTCGACAAGCAGCCCTTCCCAATGAACGTTATGGGTTTGGAAGGGAAGAAGGTGTTAATTCGGCCCGACATAGCCGAATCAGCTAACAAAGATAATGTGGTCATTGGTGAACCCAGGAAGAAGGAAGTCGACAAGGTCCCGGGAAGAGAAGTCGTACTCGAGAAACAACCCGATGGCAAAGAAACGTTGAAAATCACTATTAGAAATCATGCCCTCGGGGGGCAATCCCGAGTACAAGAGGACACCCATGCCAGTGCACTCGGGGGGCAACCGCAGACGCCAGAGAGTACCCGGACCAAGTTCATCAAACCCAAGAGTCCGGAAGTCGGCAAGTGGAAGACAAATGAAGCTGAAGTACAACATAAACGAGTGAAGCCGACTTTCGATATGTTGCTTTCCAAATATGCTAATCAAGCGGCCGGTATTATCCCTAACCGGCCATCACGCTTAAAGCGCCCAAGATCACCTCTAAGACCAGGATTTCAGCATCAAGCCGGACCACATGGGCCATGGATGCCGACTCCATGGATGGCACCACCTCCGTGCATGCCTTACATGAACGACTTCAACGGAAGGTGGGGGCAGCACCCAATGGTTCCTTACGCCTTTCATCCAGGATGGACGGCATTGAGAAGGCCCATCCGTGAGAGGCTCACTCATCCTACTCGGGGCCGACTAGATGGTGATACTAGTCGGCCGACACAAAAGTTCAACCGTCTTACTCGGGGCCGACTAGGTGGCGATACTAGTCGGTCATCACCGACTTCTTCGGGCCAACCGGCCAGAAAGGTGTGGCGTGCTAAATCGCCGAGTACTGATGCTCCAACGGACGGCGGGCAAAGGATGGAGATCAACGAACTCGGCAAAGGACCGATTACTATCGGCAATCTGGTCAATTCTAATGATAATATAATCACTGTTCAGCAGGGGTCCATGGCCAATGATCATGAAGCTGGTACGAGCAAGAGCAGGCCTGGAGATCCCAAGTACACTCAGCCTACATGGTGCCCTCCCGGGTTGACTAAAACCAAGAAAAGGAGGCTGCAGCGTATGAGAAATCAGGAGAAGGCTGAGCGAGAAGCCGAGAGGCTGAGGGACGAATCTTTTAATGAAATTCGGCCCATGGTACCCGTGAAGCAGGTGTGGAAGCCTAAGCGAGTAGAGGACACAACAACTCCCGAAGACACATCTCCTCTACTCGGAAGATCCCCGAAGTCGATAGCCACCACGGAAGACGACGAAGAAGAAATGGTGGACTACGAGTCTACGCCAATTCATGGAGGTATGGACATAAATATGGTATATTACTTACCTGCCGAGTTCCGTGCTGTAGATGAAAACGGGGAAGTAGCCCAGTTCGACTTCGGCCCCAAGAATGCCGTCTTCGAGAAGCCGACAGAACCGGTGAAGCACTTGAAACCGTTATATGTCAAGGGTCATATCAACGGATCGCCGGTGGCTAGGATGCTCGTAGATGGCGGTGCCGTAGTAAATCTTATGCCATACTCGGTCTTCAAGAAGTTAGGTCTGCATGATGATGAGTTGATGAAGACCAATATGGTGCTCAACGGGTTTGAAGGCAAAGAGAAGACAGAGGCCAAAGGCGTGATGTACGTAGAGCTCACCATCGGAAGCAAGACTTTGGCCACTGCGTTCTTCGTCGCTGAGGTGCAAGGAAATTACAATGTCATACTGGGCCGCGATTGGGTTCACGCCAACCAATGCGTGCCATCCACGATGCACCAATGCCTGATACAATGGATTGATGAAGAAGTCGAAGTCATTCACGCAGACAACTCGGCTTGTGTCGCCTTAGCCGATGCATTGGTGGATTGGCAGCACCCCAACGCGACGTGTCTGACAGGGCGTGACCTTTCCGAGTTCGACTTCCTTAGTGCCACAAGGAGCGGGTTCGTACCCGTATCTTTAAAGCCAGTCGGCAGCGACCGACTTCAGGGCAACTCGGCTTTCATTGCCTTGGCCGATGCGCTGGCAAGTCAGCAACAACCCGGCAACTCATCGGGAGCCGGCTTCCCTAGTGCTACAGGAAACAGCCGAGTACCCGCACCTTCAAAGCCGGTTGATGGCAATCGGCTCCAAGATATAAAATAATCAGATGGATCCCAACTCGGATTGGTTACAAAAGCGACTCGCGGAGTATCGGTCCGATAAGAACGATATGCACGAGTCCATAGAAGAGTTAGACGATATGGATAAGTTGAGATAAGGTTTCTGTCGTAGCTACAGGACTAGGCAGTGTACTTTAGGTACCCCCGATCGGTTACGTCGACCTCCGGGAGTACTAGAGAAGTACGAGCAAGTGTGGTGTCCGTCGAGGAGGAGCGCGCATTGCTGCGACCGACGAGGCGAAATGTGAAACGCTCGCGTCGGGGATAAATGGAAACTCTCATGTCGGGGTGAAGTGAAAACTCTCATATTGATTTCAGGAAGTACAGTTTATGCGAGGAAAAATGGATCCCCTTCTCTCTACCCCCTGGGCTCTACTTATATGGGTTGGGAGAGGGGTGTGCGAGATTACAATTATACCATTCGGGCAATAACACACCATTAGGGGCATTTTGGTCTTTTTACATGAATATTTACAGAATATTCAATACTCTTATACTTTAATATCCTAATGCTCGCTACTATGACCACGTGTTGTCCTTGGCGAGGGGGCGAAGCGCAGCCTCGACGTCCGCTGGGACGGGGCGGGCGAAGCGCAACCTCGACGTCCGCTGGGACGGGGCACGGTCCTGACGTTCGTTGGGACGGGGCACGATCCTGACGTCCACCGGGACGGGGCACGGCCTTGACGTCCGCCGGGACGGGGCGCGGCCCCGATGTCCGCCAGGACGGGGCAAGGCCTCGACGTCCGCCGAGACGGAGCGGGGCCTTGACGTTGTTGACGATACCAGCGGAGTTTGTTGACGCCGAGTAAAACGTGTTGATTCAGGGAGGGGGATCTGGACGTCCGCAGGAGAAGTCCGTCGGTTCGGGGTAACGCGGGGACCCTTCCCCCAACAGTAGCCCCTTGCCGGTTTGGGCGGTCGAGCAACGCCCGTCCGAGCAGGCGCGCCAATTCTGAGGGGTTGGCGCGTAGGCCGGACCGACGACTCCCCCCTCCCTTATATTCCCATTTTTTCTTTTTTTTTAATTCTTTCTTTTTCTTCTTTCTCTTCCTCCCTTTTTTCTTTTTTCTTCTTCCTCTATTCTCTTTTCCCCTTTTTTTTATTTTTTTGGGTCGGTGGGGTGGCGGCACAAAAAATCTCACCGCAGCACCCCCACCCTCTCTCATTATCTCACTCCCTCCACTCTCATTTATCTCACTCCCCCAAAATATCTCCCTTCTCTCTCCTTTGTTTTTTCTTCACGCACTCACTGGAGCTCCTGAGCACGCCGACGCCGGCCCCGGCTCGAGCGCTTCGGCCACGCGCGCGACCGCCGCCGCCGGCTTCGCCCTAGGCCCGGCCGCCCCCAGCCCCGGCTGCCTCGGTCCTCCGGCGCCGCCGAGCTCGGGACTCCGGCTCCCGGCCCGCCGCCGACGCGCCTGCCGCCGCCGGCTCCGCCCCGAGCCCGCCGCCGGCTCCTGCGCTCCCGCGCTCCCTCACCCCCCGCCGTCGCGCCGCTCCAGCAAGTCCGCCCGAGACCCCGGCTGCCCCGCCAGCGGCCCGCCGGCCCAAGCTCCCGTTTCATCCCGCGCCCGCCGCCGTGCTCCTGCAAGCCCGGGCCCGAGCGCTCGCCGCCGCCAGCTCGGCTCTGGGCCCGGCTCCGCCTCGGTCCTCCGGCCGCGGCTCGCCGCCGAGCTCGGAGCTCCGGCCCCGGCCACGCGGGGTTCCACCGCGCTGAGCCTCCCCCGCACCAGGCCTCCGCTCCGGGCCGCCTTCTCGCCGCTCCCGCGCTTCCGGTAAGCTCCTCGGGCGCACCCGACCTCCCTCCTCTTTCTCCGTTCCCAGTTCTCGCGCTCCCTGTGCAGATCTATCTAGAACTCACGCGGAGACGCTCCACGTACGCTCTGATGTTGCTAGTTTGACTCTAGTAATTGTCACCTGCGAAACCTTTAGGTGATACCATATCCGGGTGTATGGTCGATTATAGCTTCGTGTTGTAGAGAGAGCAGCAGTTTCTACACTCGTATGCAAGAGTACATGGCGCGGTGTTGAATTGACTGAATTCGCGCATCTGATTGGATGCCCTATGTGCTCTGCAGTGACGTTCCTTCTCTGAAACTAATTTGATGCTACTCATGATTGATTTCACCAAAATTAATGCAAATATTTCATTATGTGTCTTAATGGGAAAATGGGCTTCCTTTCTTCCAACTTCGGTAGCTTATGGTTGACTTAAAAAGATGAGTGTCTAGCTGTGTAGTCAAAGACCTGATGCATTGTGGCACAGATACAGCTGTAACTTTATGATTTCTGTCGACACGATCAAGACAACTCCATGTCAAACTAATTTGATGCGATAATATGCACAATGTTTCTCCATCGAGTTTGTCATCCTAATCTGGCTTTTATGCACTAGAAAGTTGAAATTGGCATCACAATTTTGTGTATAGCTTCCTTTTTTATGTTTTCATTTATCTTTTCTTCCATTGTGTTAATACTAAAGGAAGTAAGTTAATAAACAGTGCTGAGTTGGGCAGTATAAGCTTTGGAACTAATATGATTATGGGCTAATATATCATGAAGTGGAATGCACGAGCATAAAGTACTGTGGAATAAGGAATGCAGTAAACTAAAGCCAGGACATGAACTTGACAATACCAAGAGGTTCGAGATTGGGTACAACTAAATGTCATCCGCTCAGTGATTCTTATTCTGCACAGTGACTCAGATCTGTATACCGTACCTAAGCCAGATTAGATTTATCTGTTTGATTGACACATTCTACATTAGTCCAATTGAATCAGCGTCAAAGGAATCATAAGTAGCTGCATTATATATGTCGTAGCATGTTTTTGATGCTAGCTAATGTTAACTATTAAGTACTCTTGGTACAGGTTGTTCGGTGGAAAAGTTGGTTTCAGACAGAAAAGAGCAAGTCTTGGGCGATAATTTCTGCCAGAAGCTTGTAGAGGAATCTAGCGAGTACTGTCGTCGTTCTCCTCGCTGCACGCTTGCCAAGGGTAACGATCCCTTCTCGCAACCTGCTTGGCTTATGCGAATGCGAGGTGTACATATATGCTGAATTGTTTAGTGCTTAATGCAGTAAGCCGGGATGTAAGAGATGTTTGCGTGCATGTATTCCTTGTATGAAATGAGAAATGTATTAGGGGTAGACAATGGACTGCTATCGCTTTATTCATAGGTAGGGCATTGTAGATGACGTATGCGGATCGCAACCGTGTTTTAAAAATGTTGACATTTGCCTCGCGCGAACGGGCGCTATTATTTTTTGTCACGTCGTGATGTGTTTGAGCGTGTAGAGATACGGTCCCTCGAGCAGACTTGGTAGGTTCGAGACGTCACGCCGGGCCGTCATCTCCACTAGCTCTCCCCAAAATTGGTGGTTTCGAGGCGCCACGCCGGGCGCGCCGTCTCCTCTAGCCTCCCCGAACACCCCCGAACTCGAGGCGGGCAGACTCTTGGAGCCACGTCGGGCGTGCCGCCGCGACGCCGCGACCGCGTCGACGAGGTCCGCAGACTTGGTGGTTTCGAGGCGCCACGCCGGGCGCGCCGTCTCCTCTAGCTTCCCCGAACACCCCCGAACTCGGGGCGGGCAGACTCTTGGAGCCGCGTCGGGCGTGCCGCCGCGACGCCACGACCGCGTCGACGAGGTCCGTAGACTTGGTGGTTTCGAGGCGCCACGCCGGGCGCGCTGTCTCCTCTAGCCTCCCCGAACACCCTCGAACTCGGGACGGGCAGACTCTTGGAGCCGCGTCGGGCGTGCCACCGCGACGCCGCGACTGCGTCGACGAGGTCCGCAGACTTGGTGGTTTCGAGGCGCCACGCCGGGCGCGCCGTCTCCTCTAGCCTCCCCGAACACCCCCGAACTCGGGACGGGCAGACTCTTGGAGCCGCATCGGGCGTGCCGCCGCGACGCTGCGACCGCGTCGACGAGGTCCGCAGACTTGGTGGTTTCGAGGCGCCACGCCGGGCGCGCCGTCTCCTCTAGCCTCCCTGAACACCCCCGAACTCGGGGCGGGCAGACTCTTGGAGCCGCATCGGGCGTGCCGCCACGACGCCGTGACCGCGTCGACGAGGTCCGCAGACTTGGTGGTTTCGAGGCGCCACGCCGGGCGCGCCGTCTCCTCTAGCCTCCCCGAACACCCCCGAACTCGGGGCGGGCAGACTCTTGGAGCCGCGTCGGGCGTGCCGCCGCGACGCCGCGGTCGCGTCGACAAGGTCCACAGACTTGGTGGTTTCGAGGCACCACGCCGGGCGCGCCGTCTCCTCTAGCCTCCCCGAACACCCCCGAACTCGGTGGGCAGACTCTTGGAGCCGCGTCGGGCGTGCCGCCGCGACGCCGCGACCGCGTCGACGAGGTCCGCAGACTTGGTGGTTTCGAGGCGCCACACCGGACCGCGTCGACGAGATCCATAGACTTGGTGGTTTCGAGGCGCCACGCCGGGCGCGCTGTCTCCTCTAGCCTCCCCGAACACCCCCGAACTCGGGGCCGACAGACTCTTGGAGCCGCGTCGGGCGTGTTGTCTTGACAGAGCGTTGCCTCGACGTCCGCCGCGCCGGGCGTGTTGTCTTGACAGAGCGTTGCCTCGACGTCCACCGGGACGGAGCCCCTAGCACTTTAAGTGTTTGGGGAGCTTCTTTTGGTAGGTTTAATGAGGCCAGAACTTTCTTTTGTAGCCCTCATGTAACCCTGTCGGTTAATGGTCAGAAAATTGGAGCAGCCGTGTTTTGCTTATCACGATCATTTCTTCTTTTTCATTGTTTACAGGTTGTTGCTTCGAGGCAAAAGGTCGTGGTCAGGTGACACGGCAGCCAGCCCCTAGCCCGAGTGTCGTACAAGCATTGCTCGTTTGGCGGTTTGACGAAGGCCGAACGGCACGAAGACAACGGTGGCGGTGAGGATAAGGTTGTCCCGGCACGGCGACGGAGATGTCGCTCACGTGGTGGCGGGGGGACGAACGTGCTCGACGCCGGGCACGGCGACGGAGACGTCGCTCACCGGCGCGCTCTACGCCGTGGTGGAGTGTGCTCGACGCCGCGGCGGGGTCAAGGTTGTCCCGGCACGGCGACGGAGACATCGCTCACCGGCGTGCTCTGCGCCGCGGTGGAGCGTGCTCGACGCGGCGGCGGAGTCAAGGCACGGCGACGGAGACGTCACTCACCGGCGCGCTCTGCACCGCGGTGGAGCGTGCTCGACGCGGCGGCGGGGTCAAGGCACGGCGACGGAGACGTCGCTCACCGGCGTGCTCTGCGCCGTGGTGGAGCGTGCTCGACGCCGCGGCGGAGTCAAGGCACGACGACGGAGACGTCGCTCACCGGCGCGCTCTGCGCCGCGGTGGAGCGTGCTCGACGCCGCGGCGGAGTCAAGGCACGACGACGGAGACGTCGCTCACCGGCGCGCTCTGCGCCGCGGTGGAGCGTGCTCGACGCAGCGGCGGGGTCAAGGCACGCGACGGGGACGTCGCTCACCGGCGCGCTCTACGCCGCGGTGGAGCGTGCTCGACGTGGCGGCGCGGTCAAGGCACAGCGACGGAGACGTCGCTCACCGGCGCGCTCTGCGCCGCGGTGGAGCGTGCTCGGCGCGGCGGCAGGGTCAAGGTTGTCCCGGCACGGTGACGGAGATGTCGCTCATCGGCGCGCTCTGCGCCGCGGCGGAGCGTGCTCGACGCCACGGCGGAGTTAAGGCACGGCGACGGAGACATTGCCTAATGTGAGAGTCCAGACTTCTAGACCCTCCCTGTGTATCTCTTCATCAGTCCAGGATCAAGCTGATGAACACAGGCGAATTGATATCACTGCACACATCACGAAATATTTTAGAAACATAAACAATTGAGTTATAGCAGCGATATGACTAAATAAAGTAACTAGGACTTATGCCCCTTACCATTCAGAAAACACAGCGGAAAATAAAGCGTAGATGTCTCCATCTCAACCACAGGCAGTCGACGGAGGCCACGTGACCTAAACCTCAGCATTGACGTAGAAGATTCCTCATAGTCTTCATCGTCCTCGACAATATCTGAACAAGCCCAACAAACAACATGCATGATGAGTACTTTACGTACTCAGCAAGCCATCTGGCGGCAGATGGTCCTATTAAACTACATGCAAGGCTTCAACGGAAGGCTGTATGGTTCATTTGCAGAAAAGCAGTTTTAGTTGAAATATTATGGTAGATTCAAAGGCATCATTTTGATAAAAACCAATTTTTATTATCAGGGGTGTTTTTCAATAGATGTGGTCCACGACCAACATATTCGAACAAGGACACCTGCCTTAGCTCGACCATAGGATTCATCAGCAAAGGGGTAGAGGGAAGTAGCAAGGGGGAGAGGGACAGGTCCTTTTCATCATGAATGAGTCATGTGTTGTCCATAACCGTGGACACGGCTAATCGATTAGTTTTAACTCTGCAGAGTGTGTACACTTTACCCACATGACACAATCTCGTCCTGACGCCACTGGCCGTCGCCAGCATTGCAACAGGGAGATTGTGACGAGGTCTTTTAGCTAGATCCCCCTAAGGTGTGACATGCCCACCGGGTCTGGCTCGGAGTTTAGAGTACATCCCCGCACTCCGTTCCCCCATCTGTGCCGAGGGTCCTCGTCGCTACGTCCACCCCTTCTGCGGTACGGCAACATCGGCACCAAAGGCTGACTAACCTACTTGACCAAGCCAGTGCCCATATAGCATGTGGTTGTACTGTTGTCACAATTTCTCCAACTTCAAGACTTCGGCCTTATGCGGTACGGACGACCAATGGTTTCTTTCAACCGGCCTTCTGCGGGTAGGACAACCATATGCTCCTTCATCACATGATCCAGCTGTCGCCCGCACCATATTAGATGGTAAGTTTCACCCAGAGTAGATTAGGAAGAATAGAGAGAGGAGGAAATCATCGGGCATCCGGCCCTAGCTCAGTGAGCTCAACAAGTTTCAACGAGGATCATCGATCCGATATTCATTCCTCCGTAGAGGCAAATCAAAACAACCTAAAGATGTATTTAAGCATGGCTAAGCATATCTCTACTCTATTCAGAATAAATCCTATTAATCTACTCAGGGTATCAAGTAAACAGGCGACAACGGATAAGGGTAAAGTTGTGTCAATCGACACGCTAGCTACTGGATTAAAACAGCATGCATGTTTATAAACAATAAAATATAGTGACTTTGAAAATATAGGATCAAATATGATCAAGAAAAGGGGGCATGCCTTCGTTGACGAGTTGTTCTTCTTCTACAGGAACTTGACCTTACCCAACTTCGCTACTTCCTATTCGTCGCAACAGCAATAAAGTGCAAGACAAATAAATATAAATCTAAATTAAATATCAAAATGGAAATACCAGAAGAATAGGGCTAGCAAGGTTGGATAGGTATCAAAGAGCAAAGGCGAAGGGATAGGATTGTCGAAAGACAACTAGGAAGGTGTGAGATTATATATCTCAACCAGATAGAGTACATGTACTCGAAAGATGGTCTTCTGGATCATATCATTCTGAAAAAAGGATAGATTTATGGATGATAGAATTTGCATGTCAAAGGACTAAAGTTAATCCACATGCGAGATAGGGATAGATGTGCAACTGAGAATAGGATATGGTTGATGACAACAATAGCACAATCATATGATTAAACCATATGATCAAATAACAACTAGCATCGATATGACATGCACCAACATACATGCAATCTATGACATAACATTAACTCTACTCATGCTATTGTGTGAATAAAATGCAGCAATCAACCTACAAATACTACACATAACAATATTTTAGTAAATGATGATTATTAGCAACATATATGCATATATTATAATTGATACCTAAATGCTAACCATGTATATGTGACTATACACTACATTATAACATGCAACATAAGATAACAAGCTAAGCATACTAGTACATACATATTATATGCCCATCAACTAGCATACGATATGATTAAATAATAAAAACTCAGTAAGGGGTTATTATTCCAACATATAGATTGTCAACAATATTAAGTCTAATTATATACATATCTCTATATGCAACTACATGATTATGCAACATAAAGACATATTGAACATGCAACTTAATCGTGTTTAAACAAACAATTAAATTATACACATCAATAAAATAATGTATTCAGCCATTGCATGACGGATTATTATCTAAAACATGGATTAGCCTATGTATATATGCATAAACATATACACATAGCTGCATATGTAAATCACATGAAATGCATCGAACAAATATGAGACATGTGTGCAATCTTAACCATATTATAAATAGAGGTTAATAACATGACCAATTATATAACAATCCTTAAATAAACATGAGTTAACCTATAAGAATATATGCACATACCACTATTTAATATACATCATGCAACCATAACTACATATGATATGTCACATTAATATTAGTTTAGCAAAGATTATGCTTCTACTACTATAGGTTATATGCAATATTAGGTTCAACTGTATATTGTATAACACAATATATGTGAACATACATAAGATCATGCCATATGAATCTTATTAAACATGAACTACTTTAGTCATGATACAACCAAGTTTGAACTAATATGTTGAACCACTTCATGTCTAATTAGATAACTTAAGACTGGGCGGACTCCGAGCTCGCTAGTTCACCCGAGCACCTCGTCCGCCCGATCTCCCCGTGGGCGGCCAGGATCGACGCGGGCGGCCGCCGCGCGCGCCCCCGCCCCCCGCCTGGGCCTCCGTGGGCCGGCCGCTCCTGCTGGGCCGCCGCTGTTCTGCAGAAAAAATCGGCTCATGCTGGGTGGGCAGCGCTGTTCTGCAGGCAAAATCGGCTGCTTCTCGTTCACCTAACCCTAGCTCGGCTCCTCTCTACGCGATGGCGACGGCGGCCACTCGCTGGCGCCTCTTCTCCTCTCCCTCCCCTCTCCACGACAGCGCTCCCCCTCCCCTCTTCTCGGCGAGGCAGGTGGGCTCCGCGGCAGCGCTCCGCCCTCCCCCTTCCCGACGGCAGGTGGCAAGCGGCAACGAGGCTTAGGGTTTCGATGCCGACAGGGCGAGCCCTGGTTCGCAGCTACCAGCACAGCATCCGGCCCGGATCGAGCGCGGGTCCATGGTGGGCGCGCTGCTTCGCGGGCGCAGGCCACCCGTCCGCGGCGATGTCCTCTCGGGGGACAAAATCGGCGCGTTCTCGCTGCTCCCGCCCGGCGCCTCCGGGGACCCGTTAGCCCGCGGTGGGCGATGCCCTGTTCCATCCCCGCAGCCGCCGCGGGTCGTGCGGCGCTTTCCCTTTCCCTTCCGCGGTCTTTCCCTCGCGGCGGCGCCCCACGAAACCCTAGCCGCGCTCTGCGGTGCCCGCACGGTGACGGCGGCAGAGGAGGGACGGGGGGGCGGCTGAGGTCACCGTGGAGTCCCGCCGTTTCCGCGTGGTCTCCAGGCGGTGGCGATGGCGGGCGTCCTGGCACCCCTGCGACCCCTCCTTCTTCAGGGTGGCACCGGGGCCGGTGCCCATTGGGCTCTCAGGCAGCTACTGGTGGTGGGTTCTTTCCCAGCTCAGCGTGCTGCCAGGAGGCCATGCCTCAGGTACCGGATAGATCGTCGACGAGGGCGCTGTAGGGAAGGAGCTGGGCGGTGCGCGCTGGTACACCTAGCGGCGGCGTGCCGGAGAGTTGGGCAGAGGAGGGCCCCATCTGCTCCTTTTCTTGGTCGATGAGTGCACTGCTGCTGTCAGTATGAAAATTTATTATGCAGTCTCCCAATGGTGGTTCGGCTATGGATGTAATGCAGGCTGAGGATTGTTTTCTTCCTAATGACAGGCTAATGATGCTCAGGTATACCATATAATATCATTTTAACTGTTCTTCCGTATATTTTCTTCCATCACTTTGTAGATTTGTATGATATATCTTTCCATTGTACAATGATAATAATGATACCTTCGAGTTCCCTTCAAAGGAAAAACAAATCAGGTATATGTTTTTCACAGAGTTGAATTACATACTGCTGCTGTGAGTATGAAAATTTATTATGCAGTCTCCCAATGGTGGTTCGGCTATGGATGTAATGCAGGCTGAGGATTGTTTTCTTCCTAATGAAAGGCTAATGATGCTCAGGTATACCATATAATATCATTTTAACTGTTCTTTTGTATATTTTCTTCCATCACTTTGTAGATTTGTATGATATCTTTCCATGGTACAATGATAATGATACCTTCGAGTTCCCTTCAAAGGAAAAACAAATCAGGTATATGTTTTTCACAAAGTTGAACTACATACGCAACTGACACTGCTCTGCAAGTATGAAAATTTATTGGATTCTTTTCTCGGTAATGAAAGGCTAATGATGCCCAGCTATATCATATTATTTTTACCTGTGGTTTCGTATATTTTCCTCGATTGCTTTCTAGATCTTTCATATATTTTCTTCCATCACTCTGTAAATTTCTATGATATCTTTCCATGGTACAATGATACTTTCGAGTTCCCTTTAAAGGAAAAACAAATCAGGTATATGTTTTTCACAAAGTTGAATTACATACGCAACTGACACTGCTCTGCAGGTATGAAAATTTATTTAGACTTCCAATGGTGGTTCGACTATATGGTGCTTCACTTTCATATTCATATCAATTTTATGATTTGTCCATCAAACCGTCCTACAAAGCTGCTTATGCGTATATCTACACATGGTCACGGTCCCACGTATTACGCGTTATCACTCCATATATATACGATTGAATGGCCTGGGATAGTTACAGCTTGCACAGTTGAGAAAGAGGATCGTTGTGAATATGGTTTTGTATATTAATTAGTAATTGTGATCTGGTTACTTCCAAGCGCTTTCCTGTCGTGGTCCGTGCAAGATTGCTGCGTGCTCACGATTTCAGAATTGGCTGTGTTCTTCGAGGTGGCAGATCTAATACCGGCCTACATCTACATATACCTGAAATTCCGAGGGGACATCGCTAATGTTTCTTTAGATCATTGTTAATTACGTATTTGATTATATGCCTTTATTTTCACATTTATATATACATATATACTTTTTCTTTGTTTAGATATTTGCGATTTGTATACATTTCCCCAATTAGTAATCAGGGTTTCTCATGTTTCTTTGCTTTTTGATTATGCACAGTTGGAAGATGTGTTGTTCAGGAGCTCGATTTTGGTCTTGATGGTATCTTTCCTGCTGCTGGGAAAAGAACACCTCTTCTGGACAGAATCTAATTAAATATGGATCTAATCAGATGGATGGTTTGCCCAGGATTGTAGAGATGTTCAGTATGTTTGACAATGTTAACCATTAATTACACTGCAAATTGCTTCTTTCAGGACCCCTCATTGACCGGTGATGATTGCATTTGTATGTCCGTACGTGGGTTATTTCTGCAGCTATTTCAGACTTTTGACTACGGTTCCGTTCACTGCTTTCCCTTTGCTTGATTTCTTGTTCTTCCTTTCTCTCTTTATATTTCATCTCATGGATCCCTAACTTTTGTGCGGCTCTAGGAGCCATCTGTAATGTTCAGCTATTGAACTTCCTGTTCTTTCACAGTAACATTCATCGTTTTTTCCTGTCTTACTTGCTCTCCTTGTTTGTGTTTCTTATGCCTTGATTGCAGATTATAAACAACTCATTAACAGCCCTGAAGTTCGGTCGGTTATTCTGCCCACTCACCACCCTTCTAGGTGCAGCTGTCTCAGGTTTATGCATCACACCATTCTTTAATGGATAATAACTATAGTTCTCCGCACCATATGTATCCGTTTTGCGCTCGTCTTTTTGGGTCTCCGTTCGTCCTATTATACAACACTGTATACGGGAAGAAATTCAGCTTATATATCTTCTATTTATCTGCCCTGGAACTATCCAATTATTGTCCTCTTTTTAGATTCAAATCATTGCATGATACTAAATCTGATAGAAGGTCGTACTTTGTTGCTTGACTGATATGTAGACTTGCATATTCACAGGTAGCTTTTTGCCCATTAAATAATTGTTGGTCGCACAGAATGCCTACCTGCAAAATTTTATCATACTAATTCAATCGATTGTCGCTTTCTATATATACGACATGCTATGAACTCCTATGCATTGCAAACTATTAGTAACAGTACATTTCTTTTTCAACTATGCTGCTAAAATAGCTAACTTCTTATACAACATATCAATTCTGCAAGCATGGCAATTAAGCGTCCAGATTATAGCACTGATGGTACAGTAAAAGTATCATTTACATAGATAGTTCCGGTGATGACTCCATCAGTCAAAATTCCACTGCCTCACACAGTGTCATTACATTAGTGACGATGATGGTATGATGGTACGTCGCGCATATAATATATACCATTTAATGCTTCTTCCTTGCATATATATTGTTACTTAAGTTTTCTTTGACTTGCCTTTAGTGCAGATTGTAAGTTTTCAAGGAATATGGAAAAGTCTACACTTCCTTGTGCTCTTACAATGCTAGAACTGTCAACTAACTTATTAAGAGAGGTAAAGCCCTGGTACTATTTATCTGATCAAACGTTTCTGTTTCCTAATTATATTTATTTCATTCCATATAGGCCCCTATGGTCGACAATTCATAGCAGGATACAACAATAGCTGCATATTTGGAAATGAAGTTGCAATTACACGGGCAAATATAAAGCAGCTGAAACTTATAGTTGATACTGTAGAACAATTCATACCATGCTATGTCTGCACAATGAACAAAATATTTGTCGCTCCCAATCAGAGAATGCTAAATTTTATGCTTTTAATGCTGCATCCTAGACAGAAATAATATATACAACACTATTACTTTGAACTTGCTATTGTATTTTCAGTACTTCTCGGTGTCCTTCACAAATGCATACCTGAAAAAGTTCCTAGACAAACCAATTAATAGCCTGCCTCTCAGAACTACAGTCCAGTACTAAACATCGAGTTAGGCTCATGATGGGATAGCACAAACGCGCTACTATAACAACCAACTGGCCTAAGTTTGTGCAAAGTGCCAATCTAAAAAAAGGCAATATATGTGTCTTCACGTACAACAAAAAGAAGGCTTCTCTAGCACTGACTGTGCATATTCTCTGAAAAGGTCAGATATACCATACATTTGCCCTTTTATACTTTGATATGTCCCTCAAATGACACTTGCCAGCAAACTAACATGGAATATCGATTATGTGTAGGTGGTTTACTGCTACAGATCTACTAATGTGTTGAACCAGCCATTCCATGCACTTCGTCCTTTCCTTACTGTTTCATCCAATCTATGTCTTCAGTTATCTGTGTCTAGAACACATATAATATATATTATTTCTCTTATGTAGTATTTACAGTCCAACTGTTATGTTACCACTCTATGATGTTTTAAAGACCTTCTTTCAAGTAACCATATCGATGACCTCTTTCTATTTCCTGCCAATTGTTCTTAGCTGCCTCACTTTCTTGCATGCGTGGAACAAATAAAAAAAGATCTTATTATGCAAATCAATTGAACATTAAAGGATCACTGCAGGATTTGGATATGATGCTTTCCTTATGATTCTTCCACTGTCCACAAATATTAATAAATTAATCTCGTTTCTAATCATTTCCATGTGAGCACAAACCATTATTGGAACAGGTTAATAACTTACTTCTAAACAAATGCCTATGCTCTTAAAACTCAATGTTATTCGGATTATATGGCTAAGTATTTACCACTTTGTTGCCTAGGATAATTATGATCATTCTTGTCCAGTGTTACAGTTATTTACATTAACAATTTCTTCTTTTGCCTACGTATGGTGAAGCATAATGTTCTGCCCTTCATTGTCCTCTGGATATGATCAGTCTTAATTGTCCATCTTAGTTCTTTTTCGCCCTGTGTACAGACGTTTATGATTTCTGTCCTCAGCGCTAATGAGGCTGAAAAAACGTCCATGGTACATTACCCTGCCATAAAATGATTGCATAACATCGTTCTAAAACTAGGCTCTGATCTTAAAATATGGTATATAAATTTAACTTTCACTTGAATAAAGGATTGTTATATTAGGTACCCTCCTCTTCATTGGACAGGACGAATGAGCGAGCGACCATAACAACTAATTGGACACGGTTTGTATAGGTCACCAACATGAAAGAAAGAAACATCTGTGTCTTTGCATTTGCCAGTTAAAAAGATCATCTAGCGCTCACTGTCCATCTTCTTTGACAAGGTCATATGTCTCATCATTTCTTTTTTCCCTTTGCACTGTGCTACTTTGAATACACGTCAGTTACCATTCGAATAACACATCATTTGCACTCCTTGGTCACTATAAGCTTATAAAATGATTGCAGAATGGAAATCCAGCACATTTTATTAGATGCAGCCCCACAGACATCTATATTTACAACATATGTACACATATTTTAGGCCCTTCATATTAAGTCTGTGCTATCCTAAATTATTTCAGACATCATGTAATTACACATCTTTCGTAGTTCTCAGATATTCCTGCCGTCCAAATTTTATCAAATATCTTTACTGTTCTTTCCTAAAGATGGATATCTTTACTATTCTTTCCTAAAAATGTACAGTATTAAGATCTATTTTTATAATTACTTACTGTCTTTTAATCGTGATTTCCAACTATCCAAGTTCCATCCTTATAACAGTGTATTTTTTAAACAAATATATTCTACCGTTTATATTCTGTACTCTGTTTTATTTTAGTCCTTAAAATTCTTCAATATGCTTCTACCATCTCAATTTCAATACATATTCCCATTATCCTTTCCTCAAGATAGGGCAAGCGCAGCAACGCGCGCGTTTCCGGTCTAGTGACTATTATGACGGATCATTCTCGGATGAAGACATTATGGATATTGCCGGGCATGGGCAAAATCCAAAGCCAGAAAGAAATTGAATAATAAGGCCTATGCGTAGGCTGAATCCTGTGAGCTAAATAATATTGATAATGAATTATCAATAATTCGGGCGTGGCAGATCCTGCAGACCCCCGTACTCAGAGAATATATTTATCGAATCACTCGTGAAGCAAGTGAACAAAAAATAGTGAATAAAAGAGCTGATATGAAAGAAAGGTGGAAAGGACCCATGAAATGAAGGCAAAAGTGACATAAAGAAAGGCTCACTATGGAGAATAATTGTACGAAGAGCTGCCAGCACAACCCACTGAGGAGAATAATTGTACGAAGAGCTGCCAGCGCATCCATGAAGAATATTTACTGAAGCCTACTATAGCCACGCATGCAGCCTATAAGGCATATAATAAAGAAGAAAGGCTCTTGCTCGCAGCTATAAAAGGGGTTGCAGCCGGAGACTCAACAGCAATCAGAAAAAACCTCTGCGAAGGCAACCACGCATAGCCAGAGCAAGAAGAAACACTCCACTCCACTTTCTTAGTTTCCACTCCACTCCACTTTAGTAGTAGCCACAAAACCACTGTAATATATCCGCCTCCAAGGTTTGTAATATTTAGAAGGTAATTTCCTCTTTTGTGTAAGCTGTTTGGGGGTTCCCGAAAGGGAAAACCATATGTAAACTAGTTTATGGAAATGAAGTAGTTCTGCTTTGAAAATCCCTTGGTGTTTTTAGCTTCAGTTCTATGAGACGGGTTTTTTATTCTAAGGATCCTATAGGAGAAACCTCTGCGGTAGTTCTCAGTTGAAGCCCCGCGCATGGCATAGGGTATAGAGGACTCGGTTTCCGCTAGAGAAGTGTTCCCTTCGGGTGGAACTGCCTGGGAAGACGATATAAAACCCATCCCATATTATTGCAGCTAGAAGTATCCGGGGAAAGCTTAGCTACTTCTGAAGTAAACTAGTGATAAATATGGTGAGTACCGAGTAGGATTTTTACAACCGATAAGAACACACCCGGCTGTCTTGTTGGTCTCGCCAACGCGCAAGATCCTGCAAGAACGCTAGCGCTGAAATTATCCATACCGAATAAGAATAGTGACAAGAATTAAACGTGCAGAATAGGAATAGTACCATAGTGCTTTAATAGTGCCTGAATAGTGCATAAATAGTGCTATAGTGCTTGAATAGTGGCTGAATAGTGCACCTCAATAGTATTGCCACTTCGAATCGTGCCTGCAAATTAAATTCGTGCTTTTCTAATCCTCTGTTACTATCATCTGCAATTAATCATCTGCAATATTACCAATATTTAGAAATCCTGGTATCAATCCTGCAGACCCCCGTACTCAGAGAATATATTTATCGAATCACTCGTGAAGCAAGTGAACAAAGAATAGTGAATAAAAGAGCTGATATGAAAGAAAGGTGGAAAGGACCCATGAAATGAAGGCAAAAGTGACATAAAGAAAGGCTCACTATGGAGAATAATTGTACGAAGAGCTGCCAGCACAACCCACTGAGGAGAATAATTGTACGAAGAGCTGCCAGCGCATCCATGAAGAATATTTACTGAAGCCTACTATAGCCACGCATGCAGCCTATAAGGCATATAATAAAGGAGAAAGGCCCTTGCTCGCAGCTATAAAAGGGGTTGCAGCCGGAGACTCAACAGCAATCAGAAAAAACCTCTGCGAAGGCAACCACGCATAGCCAGAGCAAGAAGAAACACTCCACTCCACTTCCTTAGTTTCCACTCCACTCCACTTTAGTAGTAGCCACAAAACCACTGTAATATATCCGCCTCCAAGGTTTGTAATATTTAGAAGGTAATTTCCTCTTTTGTGTAAGCTGTTTGGGGGTTCCCGAAAGGGAAAACCATATGTAAACTAGTTTATAGAAATGAAATAGTTCTGCTTTGAAAATCCCTTGGTGTTTTTAGCTTCAGTTCTATGAGACGGGTTTTTTATTCTAAGGATCCTATAGGAGAAACCTCTGCGGTAGTTCTCAGTTGAAGCCCCGCGCATGGCATAGGGTATAGAGGACTCGGTTTCCGCTAGAGAAGTGTTCCCTTCAGGTGGAACTGCCTGGGAAGACGATATAAAACCCATCCCATATTATTGCAGCTAGAAGTATCCGGGGAAAGCTTAGCTACTTCTGAAGTAAACTAGTGATAAATATGGTGAGTACCGAGTAGGATTTTTACAACCGATAAGAACACACCCGGCTGTCTTGTTGGTCTCGCCAACCCGCAAGATCCTGCAAGAACGCTAGCGCTGAAATTATCCATACCGAATAAGAATAGTGACAAGAATTAAGCGTGCAGAATAGGAATAGTACCATAGTGCTTTAATAGTGTCTGAATAGTGCCTAAATAGTGCTATAGTGCTTGAATAGTGGCTGAATAGTACACCTCAATAGTATTGCCACTTCGAATCGTGCCTGCAAATTAAATTCGTGCTTTTCTAATCCTCTGTTACTATCATCTGCAATTAATCATCTGCAATATTACCAATCTTTAGAAATCCTGGTATCAGAGCCTGGTCATTATTGAAAAATTAAAATATCTAAATCTAGAAGTAAGTACTGGTAAAATTGTCAATACAAAGGACAATAATAATATAAGGTGCAGATTAAATTCCTCTGAAGAACATAGTTGGCATACTTCACATAGCCAGTTAAATTTAGTGGTTGATTTATTACATAACTTCTATATAACTTGGGGTAAGAGACAGGACGAACTTGACCTCAAATTAGACAAAATATATAAAGAATATAAAAGGCTTGAAGAGCAATACTCTCTTATCAGTAATAATTTAAATCTAGTGTTAAAAGCTCTAGAAGACAGTAGGACAAAACAAAATATAGCCAGCCAAAATAGCGATTATATCAAAGAAGATATAAGATTAATTGGTAAAAGGTTAGAATTAGACAACACATTCGCTAAGAGGGATAAGTTACCAGAAGGTTTAAATTTCGAGCTAGAAATAATTAAAATTAAAAATTTAGTAGAAGAAGTTAAGACCCTAGTTCTTTCATAAGTGTATGTCAGAATATAAACAAGCTTTAAAAGAAACAGAAAAATATCTTGCTCATCCTATTGGTTTTTCCAACTACGAGTCATCTAAGGAAGATTCTAAGGTAATAATAAGACAAAACAATACCATACTGCAGTTATTGGTTCAAATCTTGAACAAACTCAATACTGAAGAAAGTGGTAAAGAGTTAGTACTAGCCTCATCTGGCTTAATTATATCCACCAGAACAATACACTCAGAAAAATGGACATATCTAAAAGCTTCTGCAGACGAGATAAATCACTCCAAATAGTAGATAGAGATGTCAAACCTTTAACTGTAATAGACAAGTTAAAAGGAAAATATGAAGATGTAGATAATTTAGAAGAAGTCATAAATCTAGAAAGAGACCTTGAAAGATATCAGAGAGATACCCTAAGAAAAATAAGGCCTCAACAGATATATCAAATGGGTATGTTTGAAAATAAGTCAGGATTATATAGAATATCCAGAGAAGTAGAATTAAGTGTTTTAACGCAGCCAGTAGAGTTAAGGGTTGTAAGTAAGCAATTTGAGAATGGATTAAAATATTCAGGTTACAAATTTATACATCAAGGAATGTATATTATAGGAATTAAAGGCATGACAAGAAAGAAATTAGGAACTAAAGTTCTAATAACCTTATTAGATAAAAGATGGGATACAGTTAATAAAGCAGCACTAGGTTTCCTAGAAGGAGATATGAATGAAAATAAACTAATAACATATATAGCGCCAGACCTAATTATGCCTATAAAGGAATTCATAGAAAAAATAAGTTTCGGATTTCAGACTAAAGGGTATGAAGACTTTAAAGGAACAAATTTATTAGTAAGCATAGAGTTTGTGGGAAGGCTAACTAATAAAAGTAGAACTAAATACAAGGTAAATGTCAATGACGTAATTGAAAGTATGCAATCAAAAGGTATAAAATTCATGAGCCCCTTAAGAATTGATTCTGAAGAAAGAGCAGGTGAAGAATGGAACATAAGTGAGTTAATAGAAAGTAAGGCTTTAAAACAACCTGAAGATTATGTAAGCTATCAAAATAAAGCAGGTAGCACTAGTATTAGGTTTATAAATTATAAAACAAGAGCTTTAGACGATCTAGATTCAGTTATATCAGAACAAGATATTGAAGACAACAGAAGACATAGTGTTTCAGAATTCATGGAAAAGCCAGACTTAGACAGTGAAATAAATTATTGTGAAGACAAGTTAAAACAAGTATCTAATGAATATAATAATACTATGACGCATGAATGGCCTAAAATAAGAGAAAGAGAATTATATTTCTGTAGAGAATTATCCAGATTAAAAAAGGCAAAGAAAGATAAAAAATTATTTATAGAAGAGGAGAAGGATAAGGAAAAGCATATTAAAACTGAAGAAAAAGTAGACAATGAAAACAAAGATATACATATAGAAAACGACAATTCTATAACAGAAAAAGAGCAATGGGAAAGGAATGAAAAATGGTTATTAGAATGCTATGAAGAAGAAGAAGCATTAGTAAATGAAATGTATAATGAAGAACAAGCTATAGATGCCTCACAACAATATGATGACTTTCTAGACTCTTTAGATGAAGTAGGAATACATAATCTAGAAAATGCAATGGAAGCAATGGAAGTAGATATAGGAGCAGGAAAGAAAAGAGGTAGGTACGGTGAAGGATCAATAAAGAATGAAGGAGAATTTGAGAGACCATCTAGAATTTCAGGAAATTGGCCTCCAGAAAGGGAAGAAGCCTCATATAACTATATCCCTGGCCAATACAAATATATGGGATCTAAAAAAAGAGATTTTGAAAGGACAGTAAAATTTCAAAATCATAAAAGTGATGGTGCAATATTGAATCTAGCTGCACATGACCCAATTGATTGGCCAAATATCATAAACATATGGAAGGGTTTGATAGTCCAAAAATACATTCAAAACCAGCACAATATAGGAAATAAGGTAGAAGATATGATTACTTATTTAGAAACATTTTTGGGAGAATCCGCAAAAGTTCTATGGGAACAATGGGTAGAAGGTAATCCTAATAATTATGCAGAATTAAAGAGAGCAGGTAGCAACCCATATAATTTTGCAAATATAATATCCAATATTATTATAGCAGAAGATCCAGAGCTAGGATATACCACATTACAAAATGAAAGGTTAAGAGAAATTGAGAAATTAACGCTAACAAGTTGGAAAGGCATAAAAGAATTCTCACAACACTACTTATATAATGCTACTACAGCTAAACAAGGATATAACCAAGGAGTTGTTGAGAGATATTTCAACAAACTACCAGACCCTTTAGGAACTATGATATTCGAAGAATATAAAAAGGAAACTGAAGGATCTGTTATAAACATATCACAAGCTATAACATTTGTATTTAAGCAATTAAGGAAAATATGCACGAATATACAAGCCCAAAGGTCTATGAAATATTCAGACTATAATTTCTGCAACAAGATAGTTCAAATACCATTAACATATGGTGAAGAGAGACCTAAGAATAAAAGATATCATAAACCCCAAAGAAGAGAGAGTAATAATTTCAGAACAAAGAGAAGATATTTCCTTAGAAGATCAGATAATAAAGCTCCATTTTTACATAAAAAGAATGTAAGACGGTACAATCCAAGAAAGAATTATGATAAGACATGTAGATGTTTTATATGTAATTCACCGGACCACTTAAGTAAGACTTGCCCAAATAAGGATCAGAAGAGATATTCTAGTAAATATGAAGAACAAGAAAGGGTTCTAATAGTAGATAGTGTAAATGAAAATATATTAGTATGTGATGATGAAATAAAAGATGATGAGTCGATATATTCAATTATTGAAACAGATGAACTTGAAAACAATGAAGCCGAATACGAATCAAGTAATGAAGATGTAAACTTAATAGATGAGTTAGCAGGATTAAGAATAGAGATGATGAATCAAGTAAGCTGTGAGCATGATTGGATTAGAGGTAAAGGTGATTATAATATAAAATGTGCGTTCTGTATATATTATCCAAGTCAGGACAATAGAAACACTTGTAGTCTATGTTTAAAACAAGCGTGCTCTGAGTGTTTAAAGGCAAATAATCAAAGGTGGAGAAGAGAGATAGAATTACAATCAGAAGGAGAAATATTATTTAGTAGGGTTAGAATCTTAGAAAATAGGGTAAATAATTTAGAAGTAGAAATAGAATACTTAAGGAAGAAGTTAGAGGACAAAGGGTTACAAGAAGATAGAGTGGCAGAAAACACTGAGTTTAAAGAACAAACTATAACCATGAAAGATAGCAAGGGTGTTAAATTAACCCGGCTAAATGAGGTAATAACTAATTTCGGGAATAAATATATATTTAAATTGCCATTTAAAGAAATATTAGGAATAAGAATCCCGGTTAAAATAAAACTAAATACAAACGTCACCTATAAGATATTAGCATTAGTAGACACAGGATGCACAAAAAATATTATTCATGATAAATACTTTTTAAGGTGTCCTGAAATAGTCCACACTATAGATAACGATAAAGCAGAAACTTCCACAGACATGTCAGGAATAAGAAAGATTCATAACCAGCTAGCCTATAATATAGAATTATACATAAATGGAACGAAGTATATCATAGATGAAATCGTAATAAGGGACTTATCCATGATAAATGATGAAATGATTATTGGCTTAAGATTTTTACAACAATCAGTGCAAACCACTATTATACATGAACAAGGTATTACATTTATCCCATATCAAGACAATATTCCATATATTTCAGAAGTGCGAAAGCGTGGTGGAACTACCAAACCAAAAAATTTAAAAATTTCTGCACTTGAAAGCGCGAGTATGAGTCCTGAAGAAAGCATAGAAGATCTTAGTGCAAATATAGAAGAATATTACATGGCAAATTCTTGCATAGAATGTATTGGATTACAGTCATTATCACCAAATTGGTATAGAGACATAAAATCTAAAAAAGATGTAGAAAAGATTGTCCAAAGACTAGAGGACATCCAAATAATTGGAGAAATACCTATGAAGCATTGGGATAAAAATTCTATCATTTGCAAATTAAACATAATAAATCCAGAATACATAATTAAGACATGTCCAATAGAAGCTACTCCAAAAGACATAGAAGAATTTAAAATGCACATTGAAGAGTTATTAAAGTTAGGAGCAATAAGGGAAAGCAGAAGTCCACATAGATCTGCAGCTTTCATAGTAAGAAATCATTCTGAAATAGCTAGAGGAAAATCAAGAATGGTTATTAATTACAAAAGACTTAATGATAATACCATAGATGATGCATACAATATTCCAAATAAACAGGAATGGATTAATAGAATACAAGGTAGCAAATATTTCTCAAAATTTGACTTAAAAGCTGGCTTCTGGCAAGTAAAAATGGCAGAAGAGTCTATAGAATGGACAGCATTTACATGTCCTCAAGGTCATTTTGAATGGCTTGTAATGCCCTTTGGACTAAAAAATGCTCCTGCTCTATTTCAAAGAAAAATGCAAAATATATTTAATGAAAACCAGAGCTTTATACTAGTATACAACCATATTGTATGCATGCATATTATATTCAATTATCTAAACATGCAACATGTAGCTATATGAATATGGATACAACTATTAATGAATGAAGCATGGTTGATCCGTATGACGAATACTCTTAAACATGAACATTATATAACAGGAAACTATCATACATATAACAATATGAAACCATACATATAACAATATGAAACTATATAACCTTATATAACTATATGAAACTAACATTATATGACTATATAACAATCATACATATAACAATAGGAAACTATATGCTACATAACATACTATTCAATTGGATGATGAAAACAATCATCAAAATTATTGGACATGAACATGAATATGCGAGTACTTTCAAACAAGAATTAATGACAGGAAACAATGTGATGATGCATCACAAGATGATTGGAGATTAATAAGATGGGTGGTGGCGACATTCGCAACACAAAACGGTTGGAACAGATTAAAGATTGGTTCTGGACAGACCAGACTGTTTTGGTTGCTGCGTGATGCTCGCTCAACGAAATCACGATCCACCAAGTGGGTTAGAAACTAGACATACAGAGGCACAATCCTACCAAAGGGTTTTGGAGAATTCTTACCGAGTCAACGGGAAAAGATCAGACAAGTTAGATGTTCTGCAGATTGAATCTGAACATCTGCGAACAGCACGTCAGAGACAGATCAATTCCCGCCAAACGGCTACATGGATCAACGAGTAAATTTACAGAGGTGTTTATAGATATCTAAGACACAATTTCACCAAAGGAATTCTTCAAAGACTCACCGGATCAACGGGGATAGAGGAGATAATGCCGCTGTACCGTTCGCACAGTCAAATCTGCACACGAACAGCAGCACGAAGAAACTTTATTTCCCGGAGATTGGACCATTGGATTGCCTTCAAATTTTGTGGAGATGATCTTGACAACATCATCCATGATCCCACCAAATGGATCTTGGAAAGGAGGTCCGAGCCAACAATGGCGTCGTTCCAATCTAGAGGCACGCACAGAAAATCTGGGTGCAAACAGAACGTTAGTATTTGGAGATTTCCCGGTGATTGCACCGTTGGATCTTCAACAAATTTTGCAGAGAGGTAGAGGAAAAGGTTAGGAACAATCTCACCGAAGGGATTTGCCAAAAGATGTTCGAGGCGATGGCAATTGAGAAAACACTGAGGTGGGATGTGCTGTTCAGGAACTGCACGGGAAGAAAAAGGGGGGTGGCGACTGTTTGGGGGGTTTGGGGGCTAGGGTTTCGTGGGAAAAGGATTTGGGGGAGTGGGGAAGAGGTGGGAGGGGTGTGGGGTATTTATATGAGGGAGAGGGAAAGGGATTTGGCCCAAATACTATTGAAACAGATGCAGCGACGCATGCTGCGCTATGCAACACTCGCCGGAACGCCTGCTCAAGAGAGAAAATGAGACGGCGGAATGCCGAGAGGAGATGGGCCGGGATGGCGGCCATAAAGGAAAGGAGGAAAGAAATGGAGAAAACCAAAATAAAAACCAAGAACAGTAGAGCGAGATTAAATATCAAACGAACTCCGAAAATTCTGAGAAAAACTCTGGAGACATATTCCTAATTGAAAAGCCAATACAATTCAAGTTGGATTAATTCAAATTAGCTCCAGTCCAGTTTGTAAAATTCTAATTAAACTTTAATTAATTAGAGAATAAACAATGAAATTTTTTGGCTCTGATTTTTAAATAAAAGATTTTGAAAAGCTCTGAAAATCAGGATGTTACAACTAAGACGGGAGAATAGCGCACGTCGCCCCGGTTGAGGGGTCATATCACGGCTATTCGTCATTAGGAGAGCGGCGTTGAGCCGGCTGTCGCCTAAGACGGGACAATAGCGTACATCGCCCCGGTTGAGGGTGCATATCGCGGCTCTTCGTCCTTAGGAGAGCGGCGTTGCGCCGGCTGTTGCCTAAGACGGGACAATAGCGCACGTCGCCCTGGCTGAGGGGTCATATCGCGGCTCTTCGTCCTTAGGAGAGCGGCGTTGAGCCGGCTATCACCTAAGACGGGACAATAGCGCACGTCGCCCCGGTTGAGGGGTCATATCGCGGCTCTTCGTCCTTAGGAGAGCGGCGTTGAGCCGGCTGTCGCCTAAGACGGGACAATAGCGCACGTCGCCCCGGTTGAGGGGTCATATCGCGGCTCTTCGTCCTTAGGAGAGCGGCGTTGTGCCGGCTGTCGCCTAAGACGGGACAATAGTGCACGTCGCCCCGTTTGAGGGGTCATATCGTGGCTCTTCGTCCTTAGGAGAGCGGCGTTGCGCCGGCTGTCGCCTAAGACGGGACAATAGCGCACGTCGCCCCGTTTGAGGGGTCATATCACGGCTCTTCGTCCTTAGGAGAGCGGCGTTGAGCGGCGTTGAGCCGGCTATCGCCTAAGACGGGACAATAGCGCACGTCACCCCGTTTGAGGGGTCATATCGCGGCTCTTCGTCGCGGCGTTGAGCCGGCTGTCGCCTAAGACGGGACAATAGCACACGTCACCCCGTTTGAGGGGTCATATCGTGGCTCTTCGTCCTTAGGAGAGCGGCGTTGAGCCGGCTGTCACCTAAAATGGGACAATAGCGCACGTGGCCCCAGTTGAGGGGTCATATCCCGGCACGGCGACGGAGACGTCGCTCACCGGCGTGCTCTGCGCCGCAGTGGAGCGTGCTCGACGCCACGGCGAAGTCAAGGCACAGCGACGGAGTTGTCACTCACTGACGCGCTCTGCGCCGCAATGGAACGTGCTCGACGCCGCGACAGAGTCAAGGTTGTCCCGGTACGGCGACGGAGACGTTGCTCAACACCGCTGTGAGGGGATGCTCTAGACATGCCTTCTTACTTCGCGAAGGAGCACGCGTGTTGTATTGACGACCCACACACGCATGTTACGATTGTCGGTGATGCTCCCGGGCCTCCTCTCGAAGGTGTCTCAGATGACACAACTTCTTGCTCGGTTCCCACAGACGGCGCCAACTGTTGTAGCTACAGGACTAGGCAGTGTACTTTAAGTACCCCCAATCGGTTACGTCGACCTCCGGGAGTACTAGAGAAGTACGAGCAAGTGTGGTGTCCGTCGAGGAGGAGCGCGCATTGCTGCGACCGACGAGGCGAAATGTGAAACGCTCGCGTCGGGGATAAATGGAAACTCTCATGTCGGGGCGAAGTGAAAACTCTCGTATTGATTTCAGGAAGTACAATTTATGCGAGGAAAAATGGATCCCCTTCTCTCTACCCCCTGGGCTCTATTTATAGGGGTTGGGAGAGGGGTGTGCGAGATTACAATTATACCCTTCGGGCAATAACACACCATCAGGGGCATTTTGGTCTTTTTACATGAATATTTACAGAATATTCAATACTCTAATACTTTAATATCCTAATGCTCACTACTATGACGATGTGTTGTCCTTGGCGAGGGGGCGAAGCGCAGCCTCGACGTCCGCTGGGACGGGGCGGGCGAAGCGCAACCTCGACGTCCGCTGGGACGGGGCACTGTCCTGACATTCGTCGGGACGGGGCACGATCCTGACGTCCACCAGGACGGGGCACGGCCTTGACGTCCGCCGGGACGGGGCGCAGCCCCGATGTCCGCCAGGACGGGGCAAGGCCTCGACGTCCGCCGAGACGGAGCGGGGCCTTGACGTTGTTGACGATACCAGCGGAGTTTGTTGACGCCGAGTAAAACGTGTTGATTCAGGGAGGGGGATCTGGACGTCCGCAGGAGAAGTCCGTCGGTTCGGGGTAACACGGGGACCCTTCCCCCAACAGTTTCACGTCGGCCGATCCATTAGAGGAAGTAGACATAGGGGACGGTTCGAGTTCTAGGCCGACATTTGTGAACAAGAATTTAAAAGTCGACTGCAAACTTAAGCTAGTCGGCTTGCTGAAAGAATATGTTTGCTGCTTCGCATGGGAATACCACGAGATGCCCGGGTTGAGCCGAGAGCTAGTAGAGCATCGGTTGCCTATCAAGGCCGGTTTCAGACCTTTCAAACAACCGGCCAGAAGATTCAATCCCGAGATGTATGACCGGATCAAGGAAGAGATCGGTCGACTGCTTAAAGCTAATTTTATTAGACCTTGCAGGTATGCCGACTGGATCTCTAACATTGTGCCCGTGGAAAAGAAAGGGTCCGGCAAGTTGAGGGTGTGCATCGACTTCAGAGACTTGAACAGAGCCTCACCCAAAGATGAGTACCCTATGCCTATAGCCGATATGCTTATTAATAATGCTTCTGGACACGAGGTCATCAGCTTTCTCGACGGTAACGCGGGGTACAATCAAATCTTCATGGCCGAAGAGGACATGTCCAAAACGGCCTTCCGTTGCCCCGGGTTCCTTGGCTTATTCGAGTGGACAGTGATGACCTTCGGGTTGAAGAACGCCGGAGCCACGTATCAAAGAGCTATGAATTTAATCTTCCATGATCTACTCGGCGTCATACTAGAGGTCTATATTGATGACATTGTTGTCAAGTCGGACGCCTTTGAATCTCATCTGGCCGACTTGCGCTTAGCTTTTGAGAGGATGAAGAGGTATGGCTTGAAGATGAATCCTTTGAAGTGTGCTTTTGGCGTATCGGCTGGGAAGTTCTTAGGCTTCATCATACATCAGCATGGCGTAGAGATTGACCCTAAGAAGATAGAAGCAATTCAGAAGGTACAAGCTCGACATGCAAAAGGGACATGCAACGATTCCTTGGCAAAGTCAATTATCTAAGGAGATTCATAGCCAACTTGTCGGGAAAGGTCAACGCGTTCACTCCTATCCTTCGGTTGAAGAATGACGTTGATTTTACTTGGGGGGCAAAGCAGCAAGAGGCGTTCGAGTTGATCAAAGGCTATTTATCTACCCCTCCAGTATTGAAGGCGCCCCAGGCATGGGGAACCCTTCCGACTTTACATCGCAGCAGAGGAAGGCGTCATCGGAGCCGTGTTAACCCAAGAAGCCGAAGGAAAAGAACATGCTATCACTTACTTGAGTCGGCGACTACTCGATGCCGAGACAAGGTACTCTTTCGTTGAGAAATTATGCTTATGCCTATATTATGCTTGCACGAAGTCGAGACACTACTTGCTGTCTAGTGCTTGCACCGTAGCTTGTCAAACCGATGTCATCAAGTATATGCTGCATAGGCCAATTCTTAGTGGTAGAGTTGGCAAGTGGGCTTATGCTCTGATCGAGTACGATTTGGCTTATGAACCCTTGAAGTCTATGAGGGGCCAAATCGTTGCTAATTTTATTGCTGAACATCGGGTTGACGACAAGCATAGCATTGATATTGATCTTGTCTCTCTAGTGCCATGGAGATTATACTTTGATGGTTCAGTTTGTAGCAATGGCCAAGGTGTCGGTGTTGTTTACATATCTCCATATGGTGCTACTCGCGAAGCCTCATGCCGCTTAGAATATTTTTGCACAAATAATCAAGCCGAGTACGAAGCACTGCTATTCGGCTTAGAGCTTTTAATTGCCATAGGTGCCACACATATTGAGGCCTTCGGTGATTCGTTATTAGTAGTCCAACAAGTATCCAAGGTTTATCAATGTCTTGACGAATCACTTAATATTTATCTCGATAAATGTCTAGATATAATCTCTACCTTGGATTATTTTAGCATTACTCATATACCTAGACAAGAAAATTGGGTTGCAAACGAGTTGGCACAACAAGCATCCGGCTACCATGTTAATCGTGGTGTCTTTCATATTTCTCAAGAGCCGATGCTTGGGCCCGACTTGGTAGGAAAGGCCGAGTCGGAACTCGCCGACTCGGTCGCCAGTGAAAAACCGAGTGTGGATAACAAAGAAGACTGGAGGAAGTCGATCATTGATTACTTGCAAGATCCGAGTAAGAGGGTGGACCGAATTGTTCGGCGGATGGCTTTCAAATACATTTTGATCGATGATGATCTTTATCGCCGAACGGTCGACGGAGTTCTTTTGAAATGCTTGGATGAGGACCAAGCAAGAGTTGCAATGGGAGAGGTACATGAAGGCATTTGTGGCACCCATCAGTCGGCACACAAGATGAAATGGTTATTGCGGCGTGCTGGGTTCTATTGGCCGACTATGATCAATGATTGCTTCAGGTATTACAGGGGGTGTGAAGCCTGCCAGAAGTTTGGTGACATTCAACTCGCTCCTGCTGCCATGTTACATCCTATTATCAAGCCGTGGCCATTCAGAGGTTGGGGACTAGACTTCATTGGACAAATCTATCCTTCTTCCTCAAAGGGGCATCGGTTCGTGTTGGTGGCAACTGATTATTTCACCAAGTGGTCCGAAGCAGTACCTCTCAAGAATATGACACATGTGGAGGTAATTCGATTTATAACCGAGCACATTATACATAGGTTTCGGCATCCCTCAAACTCTGACTACGGATCAAGGTACCTCATTTATGGCGGGACAAGTAAAGGAGTTTGCCGAGTCTTATAAAATAAAGTTGCTCAATTCCTCTCCGTATTATGCCCAAGCCAATGGACAAGCCGAGTCCAGCAATAAGGTGTTGATCAAGCTTATCAAGAAGAAGATCGAAGATAATCCGAGGAGATGGCATGAGGTGTTGTCCGAGGCGTTGTGGGCACATAGAATTTCAAGACACAGTGCTACAAAGGTGACTCCCTATGAACTCGTGTATGGACAAGAGGCCGTTTTACCCGTAGAGGTAAATCTGAGTGCTTTAAGATTAGCCAAACAGAATGACTTATCGGCGGTTGACTTTTATAATTTGATGATGGATAGTCTTGATGAAGTCGCTGATAAGCGTTTGGTTGCTTTAAGGGCCATAGAAAGGGACAAGTTAAGAGTAGCCAGAGCATACAACAAAAAAGTCAAGTCGAAGAGCTTTCAAGTCGGCGATTTAGTATGGAAGGTAATCCTACCAGTCGGCTCGAAGGATAACAAGTTTGGTAAATGGTCGCCGAGTTGGGAAGGCCCTTTTAGAGTTGCAAGGGTGGTTCCTGGAAATTCGTATCTGGTGGAGTCCGTGCAGGGTACTTTGTTGCCGCGAGCTCTCAATGGCAAATATCTGAAGAAGTTCCACCCGAGCAGTGTGGCAAGAAGCATAACAAGTGCTGTGGCCGATATGTCATATCGCCCTGAGAAAAAGAAGTGGCCGATGAGATGATTCGCATCGTCCTAAGGACATGTCTTGTTATTTTCGGTAAAAATACATCTTTATACCGAAAACAGGGGGGCATGTGTTGACGACCAAATTTGGCAGTACCCCCAAATGGCCCAAGTGCATCGGGTAAGGTTTACAGCGTTACCGAATCGTGGCCCACGCCGAGTGGTTTGCAGTGTCCCCGACTCCCGAGCACTCGTATCCCGAGTTCTCGTGCTCCGCTATGGTCCCGACCACAGAATGTTCATAGAAGATCCCGCAGAGTCCTCAGGCGGCGTCCCCGAGTAGAAGATCTCGAGCAATGCTCCCGAGTACCAAGCATTGACAAAATCCGAGTGCCGGACCCCGAGCTCCCCATGACCCCCGAGTACTCGTGTTCTTGAGCACTCGTTTCCCGAGTTCCCGTGTTCCCGAGTACTCGCGTTCCTGAATGGGTCCGAGTCGGATTCCAAATGGTGCGCCCGAGTTCCAGCAGTGCCAAGTCGGTGGCCGAGTTGTGACGTTCCCGGATTATCCTACAGGTGGGCCAAGGCACCGGGTTTTAAGGTGAAGTCTTTTTGTGCTCGAAGCCTTAACTTGGGATGCAAGGAACAGTGGCTGATCATGGCGTTTAAAGGAAAGTCCGAGATTTGGAAGGATTCCCGGATCATATGGAAGGATATCTCGTATACAAGATGGGGTCTAGATCACGACAGTCAAGATGATCAGAAGATATGGAAAGTCACTCGGTTTAATTGGAAAAGTATCTCGTGCACAAGGCAGAGTCCTGATCGTAGCAATCGGGGTAATCATAGATTTAGGAAGCGACTCGATTTGTATGGAAAGCTATATCATGCACGAAACAGAGTTGTATTCCAGCCCAAAGACCGGGCGTACCTGTGGCGCACCCGGTTTTTAAGCCGGATACTCCCTCGTGATTACTGTATCGGTCCCTGGATCAGTAGCCGATACAGACGAGTTAACCTGTATATCATCTACATACATGCGTAATTAATTAAATAGACCGTTAAGGTCGATAATCTGATACCTGTAGCCCAATGGCTATAAACTTGCAGCGGAAATCCAGCGGAGAGGTGGCCCATCAGTATGCCATACCCGATAGGCAACTGACTGGGGTTACGCCCTAGCTTTCGCGTTCCTATACGTATCTTCGGAATTGAAGTCTCTTTCGTCTGGCCAAATCAACAAGCCAGGTGAGTACATTGAATGTACTCGCAAGCTATTCCCACAGGAGGAAATATACGGCGATATTTCATGCTGGGAATAGATCAAAGAATGGCTCTACCCTAAGTTGCAAATTGTGCGGAAATGTAAGTTCTTATTTTAAATACACATAAGTAGATTGTAAAAGCATTTCGAAATCTAAAGCACTTTAAGAAAATATCTCAACACATCTCATCACATCTCATCACGTCTCATCTCATGCGGTAAACACCGCCTAACAGCTCATGACCTATTACCGTCAGCTTCCACTCCCCGCCATGGCTCCACCCATCGAAACGGTAGCTTCCACCTATCCGATAACTAGGTCTTCCAACACTAAACCGTATTCCGGTCCCTCCCGGCAATACGGCGGGTTACTTCGGCAATTTCCTTACCACCGACACATGGCCTAAAATTGCCCACTGTGGACACATCATGCCCACGTCCTTAATCCCATTTCCCAGCTTTCACAATCAAAGCTCAGTCTAACCAGTGTGTGGCCTTATCAGTTCATGTCCATGACCGAGGACGCGGCTATTCGAATAGTTTTTAAACCCTCTGCAGAGGTGGTACGGCTTTACCCACACGATGTAGGTCACCCTGGGCATACCGGGCCCTGGTATACTACCAGAGTTAGTACAACGAGACCTTTCGCCTGCTTTCACACTAGAGTCGAACCCGCTAAATGAGGCTTAACCCAACTCCGGTTGTGCCCAGGCAGCCTGACACCACAACTCGGAGAAACGCTCATCTTTGTGTCGAATCCTCACCCACGCCTTCGGCCTCACAATCTCAGAATCTTGACTCAAATAGCGTCGTGAGAATTCTCTAGGGGCCCAACGTCCTACCTAGCACATACTTCTTACTTCCCACGGGTCCGAACCCTAATATTAGGCGGGTTACCGGGTCAAGTCCTTCCCACAAAGGACATGTGGACGTACGGTGGGGGAACTGATTCAGCGGCACTTAGGTTCGGTCCTTATCTGATTCGAGTAGGACTCCAGTTTAACAGCAAGCACCGAATAGCCTTCCGCTACTTCGTCTTCCTTCAAACCACCTTACCTCCTACCCGAATCAAAATCATCTCCAACTTTATTTTGAATTTTGGCAACATTTCTTTTGAAAGTCACCGTGGATAACATACGTTATCCACAGGTTTTGATTTCCCGTACCCGGAGGTTTGAGTCAAAACTTTAGTTTTAACTATAGCAGGGCTAAGCAACGGCTACTGCCTATAACCTTAGACTTTTGTCGGTCGGAAACCAATCGACGAAACAACTAGGGTTACAAGGAATCGGATAGTCAACCCTAGCTCAAATGCATCTATCGTGTATAACTAACTACATAAAATATCGTTGATAAACATAGCATGCATGTTTCGTAATCAAAATAAATACGCTTTGCACATATAGGATTCGACATGGTCGAAGTGGGAAATAGCTTGCCTGGCAATATTGGCCGGGTCTCAATCTTGAACTTGATACGATAAGGGTCCGGGATCCTTCGAACGATATCTCGAAACGTCGGAACTACACGTTGAAAAGAACGGCGAATAAATCAACGGTGCGAGGAAGAACCAATTGCATAAAATGTAAAACCAGAAGAACCAATACATGAAATCATAACACGTTCGGTTAGCTACTTGATTCCAAGCAGTTGTTTGAGTTAGGGCTGGGTGCCTTGCTTTAGCTTGGCGGAAAACATCCGCTCATAGCACTTCATCGTTTAGGGTTTTCTATCGAGCTAGGATTTTCAAAGGCGGCGTGCTTACACGAGCACTTAGGGTTTCCGGTTGACATGCGAGTGTACTAGTCTTTAGGGTTTTATGACATGGGTTCTCGGGTATAAAGAAGACTTTTGGCAACGGGTATATACGAAAATACCACATGAAATGACGATGTATATAGATGGAGGAAAAGTACTCTTACTAAGCTTTTAAATTCAAAACTTTTGTTCAGGCGAGCTTCGGAATGTTACTGATGTCTTAGCTTTACTAAAAGGAATAGGAGTTTGAACTTAGGGTTGACTCAAGGATTTATGCATGCATATATTTTGCATATGCGGATTTAAAAACTTAAAGAACTAACCCTAATTCTAATCTCAATTATTCCTATTCATAAAGTTTGAAATTTTGAAAATGTGTTTAAACAAAAGGTGGGAAATAAATCTAGGTTTCCAGAATACTTAAGGCATGGCCTTATGATCAATGCTCAGAGAGTATTGGACCTAGCTAGAAAGGATGGAGCTAGGTTTGATGTGCGTTTTGGGCATGGTTTAGGTTTTTGGCCCGTTCTTGAATCGTACGGGCATGGATGACTTGGTTACAGAACGGAAGGCCAAACTGCTCTTGATAAACAAAGTTTAAACGCTACAGCACATGGCTCCTTAGGTCGGAGGGCATTTTAAGCGCTCACGGGAATTGGTCTATTTGCTTTAAGACCTTATTAGAAATATGGCGAAATATGATTATGGTACCTGATATTCTATTCAAGGAAATTAACTCTGATTGACGCATAAGAAGAGGCAGGGTGTTCGACTCAGGAAAGTGATGTGACTTAGGTCGGTGGACGGTTAAAATAATTTTTGAACCGCATTTGAATTTTAAGAGTAATGGGATATTGTGGGTTATTATTCATACCCTCTATTTCGAACTGGATGGTGTTGAAGTCTGAGAAAATTCCAAAAAGGGAAAAAGGTGAGGAATAGACTTTGGGTTTAAAATCGGTGCTCCTTCACTCAACACACGCACAACTAGCTACCAAAAGCAGCTGGCTGCTACTCGGGAGGGTGCTGGTGCGGCTCGGGACTTGGCATGAGGCGGACGGTGGAGGGGCTCCGGTGGCTTGGGTGTGCTTACCGAGGGCGGGCTCGAGCTGCTAGTGCAAGGGCAAGACCGTGGCGGGGAGATGCGGCGCGAAGAAGCTCTGGGAGCGGCGGACCAAGCGGCGGCGTGCTGTCGATTGGAGCCCGCTGGAGTGGCTATGGCTCGGGGCCTGAGGCCGGAGCGGGGTGGTCTTCCCCAGCTCGAGGAGGCACCCCGTCTGGTGAGAGTCGGGGCGGGTCCGAGCAGTGGTAGAGCTCGAGTGGCTCGCCGGACCAAGATGGCGAGGGCTGCGCGGGGGCAAAGAAAGGGCGCGGCAAGGGAGTGGGGGAAGCGGGCCCTGGCGTCGGCAGCAGCTGGGGAGCGGGGAGGCGCTGGAGCAGGGGTGCTCTGGAGCGGCGACTCGGCAAGGAGGCGGGTCGGCGGGCCGGCGTGGAGGGAGGAGCTAGCGACGGCGCTCCGGCAGGGGCGGTGGGCTTCCCCACCGGCGACGAGCAGAGGGGGCGCCATGGGAGCGTCGGAGCATTGGATCCGTGAGCCGGCGGCGGCAGTTGAGTGGGGAATGGTGGGGCGGCGCAAGGAGGCGGCCAGACCGGAGGGGCTCGAGCTAGGAGGATTGGGGGAAGGGACCGGACAGCGGGACGGCTCACCGGAGCGGGGCACGGCAGGTCTGACAGGCGGGGTAGAGCTGGCCGGCGGCGAAGAGTCCAGAGGGCGGCGGCTGACGGGGGGCGGAGGACCAGGGGTCCGGCCGGCGGTGGCCTGGGCGCAGGCGGCGACTCGGGAGTCCAGGTCAGCGGCGAACGGTGGCTTGGGCCTTGGCCATGGCCGGCGGCGACTGGACTTAGTCACGGCAGCAGTTGAGTCTCAAGGTGGGGAGTTGGGGTTGGGGAGCTGTACTGGAGCTGGCTTTGGCTGGTGAGGAAGAGAAACGGAGGAGATGGGGGCAGCACAGCTCGTGGAGCTCAGATGGGGATGGGGCGAGCTCGGCTGGGGCTGGTAAGGAGAGAGGAGCTTGAATGGAGAAGAAAAGAACAGAGGCAAGGAGAAGATAGCTTGGTGTTGGAGGAGGAAGAGGGCAGGGGAACAATAGCTCGGGATAGAGCCTGGCTACTTGAACAAATGGAGCTTGGGGCAGGTGAAAGAATGGGGATTGGGAGAGATTCACAGCTCGGGCATGCGCAGGGAGAAAAATGAGTGAAGCTTGAGGAGGAGCTGGAGTGCTCGGCTGGGGAGAACTTTACCAGGGGAGGTGCTGGCAAGTACTGGTGATGGTGCTGAGTTGAAGGAGCACATGGGGTTCTGAGGAGCTCGTGAAAGGACTTGAGCTGGGGCAGAATTAAAGAGCTCTGGGAACCGTAAATGAGAATGAGACAGCTCATGAAAGTAAAGTGAGCTCTGCTGCTGTGATGGAGTTAAAACGAATGCCTGCGTGGACATGGGGGCAGTACCAGGGAGGTGATGCAACGGGGAAAGATGAAATGACAGAAGGGAAGGAGTTAAGGAGGGGGTGCATATAGCTGTTGCAAGGAAGTGAACTGGCAGTAAAATAAATTGGTTAGCTGCGGTTGATCACTACTGGAATTTATGGCACGCAGCAGATGTGGCGACAAGGAGCAGTTTGCTCTAGGGGCAGACATGAGAAGCTCTGTTTGATTTAATGCCGCGATGAGAGAGGAGGGGAAACAGGACGGCGCAGAGTTGATTAGAAAGCTCAGGAAGACCACGTGTTCAGGATGATAGGAAAAGAAAATGACCGCATGTTAAGCTTGAACAGCTTTGGCAGAGACATTAACGTGATTTCATGTGAGATAAATATTATAGGGAAGGTGTTCGGAAAATATCGCCGGTAAACTCGTATATGCACTAGGCGGCAACATAGATGGTTTAGGTGCGTAAATATTCTAGGAGAGAGAAAAGGTGGCAGGAATCAAGGAACATATGCAGCGATATGCCGGGGCTTCATGGTGTATGTGCCCATATACACTAGGGGCTTTAAGCATGTATACAAAGGATTGAGACTAGTTTGACGATGCATTAGGGTTTAAGAGGGATTAGGTTTAAATAGGAAGGGAATGGATCGGAAGCTCGGATCAGGGTTTCGGAGCGTGGCAAGGTGGGACAGGAACACGGAACTCGAGAATGAGACCTTTTTGTCGGCTTAGGATGTGTTGGTGGTGAGGTACCGTCGGTACGGTGGCGTATACGGCGCGTGTATTGCGCTAGGGGGGAAAAGGGATGCCGAAGGGGTGTTCGTGGCAAGGAGAAGGGCTGTCGCGGCGGAGAAAATGTTGCCGCGGTATTGCCGCGGTAAGGGAAGACTTGCCGCGGTAGGGAAAGAATTGTCGCGGAGGAAATCGGTTGTCGCGGCGGAAGGAACAGCGGTGTGGCATTGCCGCGGCAGGGGAAAGGGTTGCCGTGGCAGAGGCATGGCAGGGACGGTAGCTGCTGTGAGATGCCGTGGCAGGGAACCGGTGGCGCGGCAGAGGCTTGTCGCGGCAAGAACGGCTTGCTGCGGCAGTGAAGGATAGCAACGGCGGTGGCAGAGATCTTGCCGCGGCAGAGGAAAGGGGCAACGGCAGCTGCCGTGGCAAGAGCGGGACAGCGGCTTTAGTTGCCACGGGCTGTCGTGGCAGAAATGCAAGGACGAGAGGACACGCAAGAAGGCAAGGTGTTGAGCAGGGTTGCCCGGGTTGACGGACGGGGTTCGGAGTATTAGGGTTTCGACAAAACGGAGATCGATGGAATAAGGGCAAGGGTTTTTCGTGCCTGGTAATTAGTTTCATCGCGATTTGAACTAAAGTTTTAATTAGGTGCACCTTCAACTGACCTTATTAACGAAAAAGTTTTTGTTAGCCCTAAATTTTAGGTTTCAGAAAATTAGGGTGTTACAGTACCCTATAAATATGAAGGGTATATGGCCGATTGAGGTGGAACTCTCCCAATCGACGCATTCAATCTACTATCTTTTATTGTTCACCTTTGTTCTCTTGCTTTTCGTGTCTAGATCACGACAATCAAGATGATCAGAAGATATGAAAAGTCACTCGGTTTAATTGGAAAAGTATCTCGTGCACAAGGCAGAGTCCTGATCGTAGCAATCGGGGTAATCATAGATTTAGGAAGCGACTCGATTTGTATGGAAAGCTATATCATGCACGAAACAGAGTTGTATTCCAGCCCAAAGACCGGGCGTACCCTATAAATATGAAGGGTATATGGCCGATTGAGGTGGAACTCTCCAATCGACGCATTCAATCTACTATCTTTTTATTCTTCATCCTTGTTCTCTTGCTTTTCGTTCTTCGCAGTTCTTTGTGTTCAACGGCAGCGAACCTCGAAGCTCTGAGGGCAGTCAGGCCGACTCAGAGCAGCCCATAGCCGCCGCACTCCTGACGGGGTCCCTCCCGGGGGTGTGGGGTTTCGGGTTCCTAGAAGTCACTCGCCGGCGTGTCTTGCGTATCGCGCTCCCGGCGAGTCTCCCCCGGCTTCGTGTCCTGCGCATCGCGCTCGGCGTCGGGGGTACACGGTGATGTGTTCGTGTGCGAACACACTCGATAGGGATGCATCCGCGTTCCTGAAATTTTAGGGTCCTTGTTCGAGCCGAAAGTAGCGTTTATGGAGTTTTGGAGGAATTTCCAGTCCTGAAGCCTAGTTGTTGCGGACTACTACTTACTTCTATGCGCGGATCAATTTTGGTAGCTGTTCGTCTCTGACAAAAGAATCCCTTTCCGTTTGGTAGTCGGACCTTGGAACACCGAACTCATCCAACACCCAAACAATTTGTATTCCTGTTTTGGTTCGTATTAAATACAATAATCTCAAATGGCTTCGGTTATCACCCATGTAAATTGGTGACCGTGACAAGTGTTAGAACCATGGCTGCTGTTTGAAACATCGTCTAGTATCAGCTATTTCCCTTCTTTTTTTTCAATTTCCTTTTGGATTGGTACCATACTACTTCCAAATAGAAGCTGATGCTAATTATTTGACAGAACTAACTAGTATGTGCAAGAGAATCGGCAATATCTACGGAGAACACAAAGGTATCACATCATACCTCTTCTGCTCTTCACCCCCTTCCCAATAACCAGGGAGCAAAATCATGATGTGTTACTCGTTATATCCTTCTGCTCTTCACCCCTTTCCTAATAACCAGGGAGCAAAAGTCTTCCGCATGCACCGTCAAGGACCACCCTGACACCATCAAGGGCAGCCCCAGTCGATGCCGACACCGCCAAGGGCAACCTCGACGTCCATCATCGTCAAAGTCTACGTCGTCGATACCGCCAAGGGCAATCTCGACGTCCTCGACGTCCGTCATCGTTGAAGTCTACGTCGACGACGCCAAAACGAGGACTACACCGACGTCACTGACGATCGTCCCGAGGTCCGTCGTCATCAAGGTCTGCGTCGGCGTTGTCAGGGACTGCGTTGACGTGCTTAGGAATTCCACCAAAGATGCCAGAGAATATTCCCCGAAGATGCCCAGAATATTCTTCCAAAATATCTTCTATGCATGGGAAATGACGACCACACCCTTATAAAAGTCCCTCTCGTGTGAGGGCAAAATTGTAATCTCACATTTTCCATCCTCCAACCCTATAAATACCCCCTGACGGTAGAGAGGAGGGGGAGGAAAAAATCTTGTAACCCTAGCTCAATACTTCAATAGAAGAGTAACTTTCACCTCATCCTACACCAGAGGGGTTTCGCCTCCTCGTACACAGCTCGTGTTTCACCCTGTCGTACGTGTTTCGTTCTTCAGCTCGACGGACGTTCGGAGGGTCACACTCGCTCGTACTCCTCGTGCACCATCGACCGTCGCTGTAGCCGTTCGGGGGTGCCACAAGTTTACTGTCTAGATTTGTATCTACGACAAAGTGATAATTTGCTAACTTGGACAGTACTTTTGACTAATAGAACTTCAAGAATACATTTATCTGAGTTCTATCTATAACCAGAAATGCAAGCTACACGTTTGTTCCAGATAGATCCACCCTTAATTCTAGTTCGCACATACATGGAATATGTTTGAAGATACAATGCCGAATTTCATTACTTTTGTTTAAGTTTTGAATCTAGTACATGTTACCTTCTCAAAAAGGTTGGCAACCGTCGTAGGATTTTTGAATTCACAAGGCTTATCTCCTCAGGATTCAGGAATGGTAGAACTTGCACTTTGTACATTCATATTGTGAGCTGAATCTTCACTGGAACGAGAGATAAATGCGTAGATCTAGTTATTGAAAATATTCTTTCAGAGTAACTTCACAAAAAATAAAGGAACATAAATGTGTGGAGAAATATCTTACAGTAGTTCAGGGCATGTCTAGTTCATCTAAGCTTCTCTCGAACATTTCTAGAACTTTGGTTATAGTGGGGCGATACATAGGTAATACTTGTGTCGTAGCTACGGGACTAGGCAGTGTACTTGAGGTACCCCCGATCGGTTACGTCGACCTCCGAGAGTACTAGAGAAGTACGAGCAAGTGTGTTGTCTGTTGAGGGGAGCGCGCGGCGACCTTACCGGCGAGATGGAACGTGGAACACTCGTGTCGGGGCGAATTGAAAACTCTCGTATTAATTTCAGGGATTAGGGTTTAAATCTGAGGAATCCGGATCCCCTTCTCTCTACCCCCTGGGTCCTATTTATAGGGGTTGGGAGAGGGGTGTGCGAGATTACAATTATACCCTTCGGGCGATAACACACCATCAGAGCATTTTGGTCTTTTTACATGAATCTTTATGGAATATTCAAATACTCTAATACTATAATACCCTAATACTCGCTACCATGGCGATGTGCTGTCCTTGGCACCGGGACGAAACGCAGCCCTGATGTCTGCCAGGACAGGGCCCAGCTTCGACGTCCGCCGGGACGGAGCGCGGCCCCGACATTGCCTGCGATGCCAGTGGATTGCGATGACGTCAGGCACAACGTGTCGACGTGATGAGGGAGACCTCAACGTCGCCAAGGAGAAGCCTGTCAGTTCGGGGTAGCGCGGGGACCCTTCCCCCAACAGTAGCCCCTTGCCGGCTTGGGCGGTCGAGCGACGCCCGTCCGAGCCGGCGCACCAATTCCGAGGGGTTGGCGCGCAGGCCGGGCTGACGACTTCTCCCACTCCCCCTTTTTTTTCTTCTCTTCTTTTTTCTCTTCCTTCTTTTTCTCCTCTTTTCTTTTTCTTCTTTTTTCTTTCTTCCTCTCTCTTTTTTTCTTTTCCTTCTTCTTCTTCTTTTTCTTCTTCTTTTCTCTTCCTTTTCTTCCTTTTCTTTTCTTCCTTCTTTTCTTTTCCTTTCTTTCTCTTTCCTGCCGGCCGGCCACCCTTGCCTCAATGGGCTGAGGCCCACCTACACAGTCGGTTGGGGTGGGGGATATTTTACCCCCACCACCACCGACACCCTCACTCACCCATCTCTCTCCTCACCCCTTCTCTCTGCTGCTCACGCGCAGCTGCCGCACCTCCAGCTCGCCCCCAGCCCGCGCCTGGCTCGCCCCCCAGCCCGCGCTTGCTGGCCCGCCTCCGCCGCTCCACCGCTCCGAGCCGGCCTCCCCAGCTCGCTCGCGCCGCCGAGTAGCTCCACCAACGCCGCCGGCCACCGCTCGCTTCCCCATCGCCGCCGGCCGCCTCCCCAGCACCGCCGGCCGCCCCCCAACGCCACCGGCCACCTTCGCCATTCCCGCATCGCCACCGGCCGGCATGCCGCCTCCTCAGCGTCGCCGGCTGCCTCCACTGGTCCCCAACGCCACCGGCCACCTTCCCCGCTCCCCAACGCCGCCGGCGCTGCCTGCCGGCTCCCCAGCGCCACCGCCTCCTCGCCCTCGGCTCCCCAGCGCCGCGGCCGCCTCGCCCTCGGCTCCCCGGGAGCCGCCTTCGACCGGCACCCGCGCCGCTGCTCCGGCCCTGCCGCGGCCACAGCTGGTCGCCGGGCTGAAGGCCGTCGCTGACCGCCGGGCCCGGCTCTAGGTGCTCATCTCCGTCAGCTCCAGCCCCGCGTGCCGCTTATGCGCCACCGGCCGCCGTGCGCTCGGCGCCGTCGGCAGCCACCGGTTCGGTAGAGCCGAAGGCCGCTTTGCACGCCGCTGACCTGCTGAGCCATCGCCCCGACCCCACCGCCGTCTTCGGTAGCGCCAGTGCCGCCTCTCTGCCTCCCGCATCGCCGCTCCAGTGGTCCATGACCACCACCACCAGTCGTTGGCGTAGAAGACGCCCGCGCACGCCGTTCCATCTACGCACGACAGGTGCCGACGGTCTCCAAGAGTGACCATTCTCACTTGCTCCCGCATTTATACAAATATAGGTGTACATCATATGCCCGTGCCTGCTTGTGCGTGTGATGTATGAAATGAATGGGTGTATGTAAAATGGACTGCCATCGCCTACTGGTATTCATCAACCGACGCTCGCGCGGCTGGACTCCCCGCCGCCGTGATTGACGCGGCAAACCCGGAAGCACGTGTCGAAACGGAGGCCGAAAACCTGAGGCGCGAGGCTAATGAGCTCAGGGAAGAGCTCGTTAAGGCGAAGGCTGAGGACCTCCAGGCCCTCCAAGCCTCGGACAATGCTCGCGCAGAGGCAGGCCTGCTTCGTGCCGAGTGCGACGCCGCGAGGGCCGCGGCGGTTCCCCCGCCGATCCCCGAATCGGCCGAGGCAGCAGCAGTGCGACGCCGCCTGGACGAAACCCTAACCGAAGCGTGGGAGCAAACCCATCATAACACGCAAGCGGCCGAGGAAGTCATGCGGGAGGTGGCGGAGGCCCACGCGCGTGCCATGCTGCCACCCCCGGCAGGAATGCAGGAGGCCGCCGCCCTCCGTCGAGTTATGGTCGATAGCCGAGCGAGAGCAATTCCTCCTGCACCAGCATGCACCGAAGAGAAGCCACAGCCCTGCGGCGTCAGTTGGATGTCAACTGAGAGATGGCCACAGCATCCCTCTACGGTGCGGGGGAAGGCCCCAGCGACCGGCCCTTCTATCGCTTCTTTGCCCAGCCGGGCGAGCAGGGCCCCAGCCTTGCCGCGTCGCTCAGCGGAGCGCTACCCTACGTGGGTCCCTGTGCCCCCGCCGCGCCCGAGTTCCACCATCCAGGATGGGTAGCTAGACAGTCCGCCAACATCGCCCCTCACCAACTCGAAATCAGAACCTACCCACCGTCGTCGAACGCCTCGGGCCTCACCGACGCGTACAATCCGCTGAGCCCAGGGCTAGCAGCAACGCCGTGGCCAAGCAAGTATCAGGCGCCCAGTATCGCCAGCTTCGACGGGAACACCGACGCCATCGAGTTCCTCAGAGTATACGAGACCGCTGTGTCTTCAGCGGGAGGCAGCAAGGCGATCATGGCAAAGGGGTTGCTACTGGTGCTCTCCGGCCTAGCTCGAAAATGGTACCTCGAGCTGGCTACTTGCTCGGTGTACTCGTGGGAGCAGCTCCACAACAAGCTTAGCGGTCACTTCATAGCCCACCGGAACAAGGAAATCAACTCCTCAGACCTGTTCTCCCTCAAGCAGGGCCCCGACGAGTCGATACGTGACTTCACGCAACGTTTCGCTCAGGTGCAATGCCAGATCCCGGACATCACCAGCAAGAGCGTGTGCGAAGCTGCACGCCACGCGATCTATAACCCTGACTTTGCAGGGAAGCTCGATAGGAAAGAGCCCAAGACGGTCACGGAGCTGTACGAGATCATGCGCACCTACTCCAAGTCTGAGGACGGGAAGGCCCGTAGGTAGGCAAAGGCACATGCGCTTGCAGCCTGGACCGGGCCAAAAGCGGAAACCTATGACCGGTGCACCAGGAGGTAGAAGGACGTGTACCACGTAGAAGAGGAGGACCGTCGTCCCGCCAAGTAGGCACGTAACGACGATCGAGGCCGCGAGTCAGGCTGTCCCGAGCGGAACGCCCGCGGCCAAGCCTACCCGCGTGGAGGTCGCGGTCAAGGTCAGAGGCACGGAGACGATTCCGGGCGTGGAAGAGGCAGTAACGATGGAAGTGGAGGACGAAGGCCCGGCGGAGACAACCGAGTATTCTGTGAGCTCCACGGCTAGGCCTTCCATACCACCGCGAAATGCGATCTAGTCGCTGCCGCCCGAGCGATCAAGCAGCGGGGGCTGGCTACTAGAACCGACGCCCTGCGACACGACTGCGCGGTAGCTCAAAAACATCAGGCCCTGCCATCTCCGCTGCCGCTTCCGCTCCTTAGGGAGCCACCGAAGCAAGTTGAGGATCCGCGGCGCCGCATCGTGCATGCCATCACCGGCGGCCACACCCACACCTTCCCGTCCAAGCGACAGCGTCGGGCCTATACTCGATAGGTGCAACATATCAACTCCTCCCCGCCCAGCAAGCTGCCCTCGTGGGTCGGTACTGCTGTGACCTTCGGCCTCAAGACGTCGCGGGGATCAGCCACCCCCAACACGACGCCCTTGTCATCTCGGCAGTCATAAATGACTGTGAGGTGCATCGTGTCTTCATCGATGGAGGGAGCTTGGTGGACATCCTATTCACGTCCACTCTCGCGGAGACGGGGATACCGCGGGTATTCCTCGCTCCCGCAGGCATCCCGCTCCTTGGCTTCGGAGGCGAGCCGGTCCCGGGACTCGGGAAGATTGAGCTCCCGGTGGAATTAGGGGAAGGGGAGTGCAAGCGCCAGGAGAATATCGTCTTCGACGTGGTCAACCTCTCCTACCAATACAATGTCATCCTTGGCTGGGTCACATTGAATAAGTTTGGTGCCATCCCTCATCATGCCTTCCTCTGCGTGAAGATCTCGTCTCCCTGCGGTGTCATTACCATCCGAGGCGATCAAGACTTGTCCCGCAAAATCGACAATGACATCCAGGCGGCTATTCGCTATGTCCATACCGTTCATGCTAAGGCCGAGGGCGCGAAGATCACCCCAGGGGCTGCCGACCCCCCAAACATCCGGGTGGTGGGTTCCCAAGCCCAAGCCTGATGGTAAGACGCACGCAGTGCCACTATCAGAGGACGACCCAATCAAGACGGTGCTCGTCGGGGCGAACCTCGACCCAAAGGTCACAAAGGCCTGCTCGACGTGCTTCGGTCCGACCACGACCTCTTCCCGTGGGAGCACGAAGACCTCCCCGGTGTGCCCAGGGAGATTGTTGAGCACTGGCTGTACGTCAAGCCTGATGCACGCTCTATGAAGCAGAAGCTCCGGAGAATGTGCGTAGAACGTCAGGCCGCGACCCGTGAGCAAGTTGACAAGCTCTATAAGGCCGGGGTCATCCGCGAGGTCATGTACCCGGATTGGCTCGCCAACCCCCGTCCTCGTCAAGAAGGCTAATGGGAAGTGGCACATGTGCGTTGACTACACCAACCTCAACCGCACGTGTCCAAAAGATAACTTTCCGCTCCCGTGGATCGACCAGCTGGTCGATGCTACCTCGAGATGCGAGCTCATGAGTTTTCTGGACGCATACTCCGGGTACCACCAAGTATGGATGGCCAAAGAAGAAGAGGAGGAAAAACAAGCTTCATCACGCCCTCCAGGATGTTCTGTTATGTTCGGATGGCCTTCGGGCTCAAGAATGCTAGAGCAACCTTTGCGCGGCTCATATACAAGGCCCTTGCACCGTAGATAGGGCAAAACATCGAGGTTTATGTTGATGATATTGTCGTCAATAGCATCCTCGCTGACACCCACGCCACGGACTTGCGAGAGACGTTCGACAACCTCAAGAAGGCGGGCATGAAACTCAACCCGGAGAAGTGTGTATTCGGAGTCCAGACTGGAAAGCTCCTTGGCTTCCTCGTGTCAGCAAGGGGTATTGAGGCCAACCCGATAAAAATCCAGGCCGCGCTCGACATGCGGCCATCGGAGAATATAAAAGAAGTGCAGAAGTTGACAGGGCGGCTCGCCGCGCTGGGAAGGTTCGTCTCTCGCTCGGCCGAAAAAGACTCCCGTTCTTCAAGACACTGCGGGGGTCCTCCGGCTTTGAGTGGACGAGTGAAAGCCAAGCCGTCTTGAAAGAATTGAAGACGTATCTCACCTCGCCACCCCTGCTGCAAAGCTCCTATCCCGGGAAGGTGCTGTTGCTTTACCTTGCAGCCACCCCGATCGCGGTAAGCGCCGTACGTGCCAAGGAGAATGACAAGACCCAACACCCCGTCTATTATGTGTCTGAGGCACCGCAGGGAGCGAAGGTGCAGTACACCGAGCTGGAGAAGCTTCTGTACGCACTTCTCATGGCATCGCGGAAGCTGCGACACTACTTCCTCGCCTATTCGGTCCGAGTACCGTCGGCTTTCCAATCGGCGAGATGCCTCGCAGCAAGGAAACTTCCGGGCGCGTCGGCAAGTGGTCAGCCGAGCTCGCTCCGTTCTCCATCGAATTCATGCCAGAGGAGCGATCAAGTCCCAGGTGTTGGCGGACTTCCAGGCAGAATGGGCCCCGTCGGAACGCCCCCACTCCCGAACCCCTCCGACCCGTTATGGACAATTTACGTCGATGGCTCGTGGTGCTCGGAAGGCGCCGGCGCCGGAGCAATTCTCGAGTCCCCAGAGGGCAATATCACCTCCTACAGCGCACGCCTTGAGTTCAAGACCACTAACAACGGGGCGGAGTACGAGGCACTCCTCCTTGGTCTCTGGAAGGCACGCGCATCAGGCATGCGGAGGATAGTTGTCAAAAGCGATTCACAGCTCGTCGTTGGCCATGTCGACAAGAGCTACCAAGCCAAGGACTCCAAAATGATCAAGTACTTGGCCCTGGCCCAGGCCATGGAAAAAGCACTTCACCGGCATCATTGTTCGCAGCATCCCACGTGCTGCAAATGCCGATGCCGACAGTCTTGCAAGAGCCGCAAGCATGAAGACCGAGATCCCCCAAGGGGCTTTTTACGAAGTGATCTTAGAGCCCGCCACAAAAGGGCTCCCTAAGGTGTGCCTCATCAGCGAGCAAGACTAGAGGGCCTGAGTTATCTCTCTGACGAGATAGAGCCCGCTGACCCCATAGGAGCACGAAGGCTCAAGAGTTGGGGCCCAGGGCTTCGTCATCCACGACAATACTCTGTACAAGCGCGGGATATGCACGCCCTACCTTCGGTGCATCTCTAAGGAGCAGGGACTCGAGTTGGTCCAAGAAATCCACCAGGGGCTGTGTGGGTTGCACCTCGCCCTCGTGCCTTGATATCAAAGGTGTTCTGTCAAGGGTTCTATTGGCCCACCACCCTTCGTGACGCCCAAAGCCTCATCAGAACATGCCCTGCGTGCCAGTGGACGGGGCGAGGCATGAAGCTCCCCGCGAATGAGCTACAGCCCATCCCACTATCGTGGCCATTGGCCCACTAGGGCGTCGACCTTGTCGGCCCATTTGGGTCAAGGAGTCACGGGTTCAAGTTCGTCATCGTCGCCGTCGACTACTTCTCCAAGTGAATCGAGGCCGAACCATTAGCCAAGATAACATCGGCAGCCGTGCAGAGGTTCATGTGGAAGAATCTCATTTGCCACTTCGGCGTCCTGAAGGAAACTCACCGTCGACAACGGGACTCGGTTTGACGCGACACCCTGTCGAAAATTCTGCATCGGCCTCTGCATCAACTTATGCTTTACCTCTGTGGCCAACCCAAAGGCTAACGGCACCGTCGAGCAGGCCAATGGGATCATCCTTTCAGGCCTCCGCACGCGCCTCTTCGACTTGCCCAAGGGTCTCTGGGCGGACGAGCTACCTAGCGTCTTATGGTCCACCCGCACGGCGACCAGTCGAGCCACTGGCTTCACTGCCTTCAAATTATTATACGGAGAGGAGGCGGTGACCCCGGAAGAAATCAAGATTGGGGTCCCTGCACACTGCAACGGTCATCGGCGAGAACTCCCATGAGGTATCCCTCGAAACACTTGATGCCGTTCGGCAGGAGGCTGCTCTCAACATCGATCGGTACTAGGCCACCATGGCGAAGGTATACAACAAGACTGTTCGCCCACGACTCATCCACATCGGTGACCTCGTGCTCAATAAGAAGGCGAACCCAGAGGCTGACGGCAAGCTAAGCTTGAAGTGGGAAGGACCATACGAGGTGATTCGCGCCACCCGTCCGGGAGCATTCCGTTTGGCAACCCTCGACGGGGGCGAGTTGAAGCACTGCTAGAACGCTAACAATCTCCGCAAGTACTATGTGTAGCTATAGTTCCTCTAGATGTGGCCGCTGCGTCAGCATTTTTGTATTTTGAGTAGTGCAGTCAGGGGAAGAGCCGCTGCGTCGGTCGCTGCCCCCACTCGGTCATTCACGTAGGATGAGGTCGACATGTCGTCCATCGCCACCTTTTGTAATCGGCCTTAGTGCCGCTAGGTTGTTAAGCCTTAATGGAAAACTCAGAACCGCGGCACCATGCCCCCACGTAATAGGTTCCAACACCTCCGTCCGGGACGGAGTGCCCCTTCCCTCCGGGGTCGTGCGGTGATAGCTCCCCGCGATGTCAAGCCACCTCCATTCCGGATAGAGTGTCCCTTCCCTCCGGGGTCGTGCGATGATACCTCCCCGTGATGTCGAGCCACCATCGTCTGGGACAGAGTGTCCCTTCCTTCCGGGGTCACGCAACGATAGCTCCCCGTGATGTCGAGCCACCTCCGTCCGGGACAGAGTGCCCCTTCCCTCCGGGGTCATGCAGCGATAGCTCCCCGCGATGTCGAGCCACCTCCCTCCGAGATAGAGTGTCCTTTCCCTCCGGGGTCGAGCGATGATAGCTCCCCGCGATGTTGAGCCACCTTCGTCCGGGATAGAGTGTCCCTTCCCTCCGAGGTCGTGCGACGATAGCTCCCCGCGACGTCGAGCCACCTCCGTCCGGGATAGAGTGTCAATTTCCTCCAAGGTCGTGTGACGATAGCTCCCCGCAACATCAAGCCAAGCACATATGTCAGGATAAGGCAGGAATGTTCTTACAAGCGACATCAGGCGCTGAGTGTTTTTTGGATGGGGGTGAATACACCCAATGACACCTTTATTTCTTTATTACCGCATTCTACAAAGGAACAAGCGCTCTCAAGCACGCCATCGAGTGCTAAATGTTTTCAGATGGGAGAGGGTACGGCACCGTTCACTCAGCAAACACCCCCTCCATCGAACATCTAGTACAAGTCGATACACCTATGTGCTTACAATGAGAGAAACTCAAACTTATTGAGAATGCCGAGCAAGGCCCGCAAGAATCACCGAGACCTCCACGTCGCTCAAGACACGCACATCGTCATCTTGTCTCTCGGTTTTTGTTAATCGGCGGACTCAGGCACTTGGCGGACTCAGGCCTAGTGGGTGTTGTCCCGCGCACCCGCGGCCACTTTCCATCGAAAGCCATCACCCTACAAGCCAGACAACGAATAATTCACAAGATGCAAGTGCAAAGTTTGACAACTTTCTAGATTTTCATTAATAACTAACAAGTCACTTGAGAGTTACAAAAGAAAATTCAACCATGTAAACCATAGCAAAAGACAGACTACTAGGCAAAGGAGCTCGCGTCGACGCAGCGACAACCCAAGCAAAAGAATCCTACAAGACTAAAAAGCAAGTCCTAAGCTTGCCACGTGCAGAAATCAAAACCAAAAGGTGGTCCAAACTTTGTGATGTAGACATGAAGCACAAAACCAAGCTATGAGCCTCACACCTTCGGAGGCAAGACTGGCTCACCAGGGGCTCCATCCGACGTCCCGCCAGAAGATCCCCCAAGGAACCGTGACTTCCAGAGCACAGCAAGGTACTTCCCGCTGCGCTTGTCCCAAACGTGGGCCAAGAAGGCTCGAACTCCATCCCGGACAAGAGCACGAGAGTCCAGGATGGTCCTCTTGCTCAGAGCCACGTACGCCTCCGCCTCAAACTTTCCCGCCGAGTCGCAGCTGGCCTCGTGAAGACAGACAAAGGCTAGCTTGGCGCAAGCCTGCGCGCAGTCCCACGCGTGCACCGGGATCGCGTCCCTCAAGGCAGCGGCGACGGTAACCACCCACCGCAGTCGGGCGACCGTCGCATCCTCACCTGAGAAGTCAGGAGGAGCAGCGGAGACGCCAAGACCACTACCCAGCTTGCCAACCTCTGCAACAACTGACGCTGCTAGCATGCCTGCCTCCTACTGCCATCCCACGGCAGCCCCCTGCTCGGCTGCAGGGCGTAAAGCTCCGTGCAAAGCAAGGTGATGGTATCCTCCGCCTCGGCCAACTTCCTCGTGGCCTCCACGGCCTCAGCCTTGGCAATCTTGGTGATCCCCTTCTCTTCCCGGACTCGAGCACGTGCGCCATCAATCTCAGAACCATTCATCTCCAGGAATCGCTCAGTCGCGAGGAAGCCCTAGGGGTGCGAGCCAAGAGTCAATAGCCATCAAGAAGGTAGAATATGCAAGTAATTCAAAAAAACCAAACGCTCATGATACCTTAAGCAAGGCAGACTTGGAAGCATCGCGAACCTCCGTAAGCGACATCCCTTCGAAAGCGACATCAAGGTCGGCAGGCAAGATCCGGAGCGCCGCGTCGTGGTAGAAGCTAGCCTCGACCTCCGAGTCGGCGAAGTGTCCTGGAAGCAGTCGCCCGGCCACCAGCAAAGCACCCGGGACAGCCCCGCGGCCTCCATCACCGTCACACGCCGGCACGCATGGGGCTGGTGGTGACAGCCTGGCAGAGCGACTATCTCCAGGCGCAGCAGCCAGAGAGAGCGGCGCCGGGTGCCCCGCCGAAGACGTCACCGTTGTCCCTCTTGGTGCCACGGCGACCGACGTCGCCGCCATCGCCCCTGTGGCGACGGAAGTACCAGTGTCAACCTCGTCTACCCTGTCAACACCGAAGTCAAAGCCACTGGATGACGCTGCATCCAGGGACCGAGAAGGAACATCGCCACCACCTGAGCCCTCAGGTGTGGCCTCAGACTCGTCGTCGCAGTCCTCGTAATCCTCAGCGCTCGACTCAAGGTCAAGCAAAACTGGGACCCCCATCGGGCCCTTCCCGAGTCCGGGGCACCGGCAAGGTAGCTCACGCTGTGGGACTCAGAGAACGTCCGTTAGCCGTAGCAGTAGCCTGTGGCTCATGAGCTCAGACCCTCCGGGGCAGCGAACCCGACGCATCCGGCCGCGTCCGCTTGACCCCAGCAGCCTCCTCGGCAGAGAGAGGAAACGGCCGCTCGGGCACAGCCCACCCGAAGGTCGTGCACGCCCTGTTGCGCCGAGGCCTCTTGATCATCAACTTTACGTCCGCAGCCTCGACCTTGGTGTAGCGGCCAAGTAGCACGGTTGCCGCCTCCTCCCCCTGTACTAAAGAGGAATCTATGAAACAAAGAAAAAGGGAGACAAAAAACGAGCTTAAGATCAAAGGGGGCAAGAAACCTCGACGCGACGGAGGCCAAAAAGATGAAGAAATTAAGAGCCTCACATGCCGAGGGGAGGTACTTCCCCAGTACCCGCAGGTCGTGTGGCTCTTCCCGGTCCTTTAGCAGTAACCGCAACGTCCAGCTGGAGGCAAGCGGTGAAATTCCTAGCAGGAGGTACTCCTCCACCAAGTCCTGCACACTCAGCTCGAAGGCTAAGCGCTGGTACAAGATCCACTGCGCCTCGCCACTCCCAGTGAGAGTGGGGAGCGCAACCGTCGGCATCGGGATGCTCGTTGTGCAAAGGAAGCCCGAGTCATGAACTCGACAACAGAACCAAGCATCCCACCAGTCGGCCCACTTACACTTGACAGCGAGCGCCGGAAACTCGAGCTTGTTGCGGCTGTGACGACGAGCGAAGCTGACGGTCCCGTACATCGAGTATAGCTTCCCTGTCGCCTTTGTCCTTGTTACCACCGCTTGGTGATTCTAAGCGAAGACCTCCGCCCGGCCCCTCGTCTCCATACTCCGCATCGCCCACTCGAAAACCACCAACCGGACAAAGACGGACGGGTGGAGGTCTGAAACCTCCAAGCCAAACAACGTCAGCACCTCCAGCAGCAGCGGGGCCGCTGGAATGCGAAGCCCGGCGTCGAACTGAGCAGCAAACATGACGATGCGCCCGTTCCCTGGCTCCGCTCTCACTGCTGAGGGTTTGGGGAGCTCGACGCCGTACGGGCTGTCAAGGTCTGGGATTTTGCCCTCCGCCGCTAGGCGTTCGACGAGTGACTTGTCCGCGCTGGAGGGGCCCAAGTAGCGGGAGTAGTCCTTTTCCGTCAACTCGAGAGCGGCGGTTGCCTTGCGCTTGCTTGACGACATCACAAACTTGCCTCAACGGGCAAATCAAGCTTGCCCAACCCTGCGTCGGGGTTCGGGTTGGCGAGGCCCAGACCAACGCTCCGCGAGTCAAGGTTTGGGTCAGCGCTTTTGCATCAAGACTCGCGTCGACGCGGTTGAAGGACCACGAAGAGAAGAAGACGAGCGTCCGTCGGCACACCGCCCGCGTCCGTTTGTACGCCGCTCACGTTCGACCGTGTTCGTTCGCGTTCGTCCGCGTTCATTTGCACGCCGTTCACGTTCGTCCGCGTTCATTCGTGTTCGCCCGCGTTCGTTCATGTTCGCTTGCGTTCGTTCGTTCGTGTTCACGTTCGCGTTCGCGCTCACACACGCGTCCCCCTCCCCCCGCACACCTCGTGCCCGCTGCGATGCCCGCCGCTGCGCTGCGTCCGCCAAGCCGCCGCGCCGCGTCCGCCGAACCGCCGCACTGCGCTCATCGCGCCCGCCGCACCGGCCACGCTCGTCCACCACCACGGCACCGAGCCGCTGCGCCGTGCCGCACGTCGCCTTCGCCCGCCGGCCCCGGCCTTCACCGCGCTCGTCGCCTGCGAGCCGAGCCATCGTGCCCGCCGCGCCGCCCGCCAGCTTCGCCAGCGTCGCCCGCAAACCGCGCCACCGTGCCCACCACCTCCGGCCGCTCCGCCGCGCTCGTCACCCACGAACCGAGCCACCGTGTCCGCCGCGCTGCCCGCCGCCTTCGCCCGCGTCGCCCGCTGCGTCGCCCGCCCGCCCTCGCCGTACCCGCTAGGCCGTCGCTCGGTGCAGTCCGGCGCCGAAGACCGGAGCGCAGAGGCAGAGTGGAGGAGGCGGCGGTGCGTGTGGACGAGAGGAGGAGGAGGCGGCGCACGGGTAGGAGGGGCCAAAAGGAGGCAGCGGGAGGTGGGGAGTCCTCCCCCCACTGACCTAAAGGCCGGTGGGCCACGGATCGAGAGGAGGAAGGCACGGGCCGGCCCAAGAGGAGGCAGGCGCCGGCCGGCCGGGGCCCAGGCGGGTGGGGCGGGCGGAAGAAAGCGAAGGAAAAGAGGGAGAAAAGAGAAGAAAAAGAGGAGAAAAAAGAGAAAAAAGAGATGAAAAAGAAAAAAATAGGAGGTAGGCTCGTCGTCGATCCGGCCTACGCACCAACCCCTCGGGATTAGTGTGCCGGCTCAGACGGGCGCTGTTCGACTGTTCCAACCGGCAAGGGGCTACTGTTGGAGGGAGGGTCCTCGCGCAACCCCTAATCGACGTTTTCCTTTGCGGTCAAGAACAACCCCGACACCGTCAAGAGCGACCCCGACGCCGTCGAGGGCAAACGCCCACGCCGTCAAGGACAATCCCGACGCCGTCGAGGACGACACCTGCGCTCTACCTCGCCCGGCATAACCTCGACTCCATTGGGGATCACTTCGGCCCGACCAAAGATTCCTCCGAAGATGCCTGGAAATATACCATAAAGATCCCTTAGGGGTAGGGAAATGACCTTTCTGTCCTTGTAAAAGTCTCTCAAATGTAAGGACAAATCTGTAATCTAGCATCTCTCTTCCCTTCCCCTATAAATAGCCCTCTGGGGGTAGTCGGTAGGAGAGGATTTTTTTCACTTGTAAACTCCAAATCCCACGCTCTAATACAAATACGGATTTACATCGACGACTGCCTCGCGCTTTGCTCTCGCTCATTCTCCCCAAGCACGCCCGGAGGTCGTCGTAACCGACCGGGGGGTGCCACAAATTTATTGTCTGGACTTATATCTACGACAGTATATAGTATTGCACCGGCCAGTTGCGGTACCCTAAAACCTTCTTATCTGCGGTTTTCAAATCTGGAAATTGAACCAGGTAAGTTGTCAGATTCAAATAGTACTAATAGGAGTATAACGACGAACGATGTCTCAAACCAGCCGGAATTCATTTGAGCTACTGGATTTTTGTTGAATCATGGACTTGGAGGCTACATGAGAGGCCCTTCAGTGAAAGATTCAATTACTTCCTTGTATCAAAGGAAACGGAGCATTTACTATATACTAAAAGTAGAATACAATAGAAAAAATAGAGAGAGGCTAGAAATTTTCATTAAAAAGCAAAACATCCGATCGTTAATTTGGTGGACCCTTTTATTATTGATGGACTACAACCGATAGATCTTCATAACTGTACCTAAACAGATCACAGCCGATAGATCTTCATAATTACACATAAACAGATCACAGCCAATAGATCTTCATAAGTGTACCTAAACAGATCATAACAGATAGATCTTCATTACTATATATAAATAGATCACAACCAATAGATTTTCATAGTTGTGTCTAAACAGATCACAGCCGATAGATCTTCATAATTGCACCTAAACAGATCACAGCCGATATATCTTCATAAGTGTACCTAAACAGATCATAACCGATAGATCTTCATTACTGTATCTAAATAGATCACAACCGATAGATTTTCATAATTGTGTCTAAACAGATCGCAGCTGATAGATCTACATAACTAGACCTAAACAGATCACAGCCGATAAATCATCATAATTATATCTAAACAGATCGCATCCAATAGATCTAATTACGCGGGACACTGTGCTAGTTTTATCAAACGCGAAAATAAAACGGGATAGTTTATCAATCGCTAAAATAAGATGGGGCATTTTATCAGTTTTTTTAATCTAAAAACAATACCAGAATGGCAACAGGATTTCCTACATACAGCCACAGAGGGCACCAAAGCTCTTTGGCAGGAAAAGGCCACTCCATGACGCCTAGGTGGACGCAAAGGTGACTAGCTAGCTTGCTACAACCTCGCATCCACGTCCACGATTGGAAGGAGATGGAATCGGGTTCAGGAAGAGAACTTGGTTGTCTGATACCATGTCAGAGAGTACAGTAGGAAGGAACACGTTGATTGCATTGATAAAGGGTCTACTTAATACTTATACATGTACAGAGGGCACAAATCACGTTTGTGATTGCATAACTATAGCTGACTGTATGCACAATCCTAGCCAGTCTATGACCGTGTGATGTGCGATGACGCCTGCAGGATACATTGCTCATCGTCAGGTTCATCAGGATGATCTCTGTAAACTACTGTTGGTCCAGTTGTTTGGGTTGGTGCACTCAAACTATCTGCAGTTTGTGAGCCGCGCGCCAGTAGGCTGGATTGGACATGCATGCCTGACATGGTGCAGCAATGGATGGGGTGCCAGGAGGGTGTGTGTAGGGCTCGTCGCTGCTACCAAAGCGCGCTTTCGGCGCACTACTGTAAAACGGATTGTCAGAACTCATGCTTCCACTTTCTTTTAGCAAAGGAAGATAAAAGACGCGTATTACGAATCGCCTAAACGAGTGAACATTGCACAGCAAAACTCACCAAATCAATGCACTTAATTGATATTTGACCATGTACGATAGAGATGGATATTTTCCAGAATGCGTTTCAATCACAAATTAATGCAATGATTGCTGTTAATATGATTCCATTGATATCACATCCAGGTACGTACTATAAAATCCTCGCCATTCCATTTGCTCTCGTTCGCAACTCACAAGTCAAACAATTCCATCAGCAACATTTGCTATCAACACCGCATTTCGCTGAGATGAGGACCACCCAGGCGCTGCTCCTGACCCTCGCCTTCCTCGTACTGCTAGCATCAGGTACTCATTTGTTCATGAATCATATAAGACGTTGCTTCATATATCTACTCGTCCAACAAATTACGGTCATGATGTGTGATTCCCTTGTTTCATGGTGATATCTTGAAGATGGAGTGGTGAAGATGTCAGCACAAGGTAGCATCGACAATTGTTCGTCAGTAATTCTCCCGTTGAGTATCAAGTGTGATCGCCCAGGCTGCCTGTTTGCATGCCGCAACCACGTCAATAGCGCCGGTAAGTGCGATGGGTGCGATTGGTCTGCCGAGTGTGACGTTGATGCTCGGTGCAAGTGCACAGTCTGCACCCCAGCTGCACGACAACAAGATGCAGATACTAACTAGTTATAAGATAGGGTGGCATGTTCACTAGAATAACAGCAATGCCATGATGGTGTAGCAGCACGTTCCTCTTGGAGAGCGATATGAAACTCAATTTGCTGTTGCTCCCGATCGAGTTATATGAAATCATGAAATGAGCTATATATCGTGTCTACGTGTAATTTTTCAAGCATATTATGTGCAAGGGACAAGAGATCGGTTTTAGTTTTTACGAGTCGATGGTCTGTGGCCCGATAGCACGGGAACGATTTTCGATCACGGGTTTCGATATGTGTGGTGAGAGATACTCGAATTTCCTAATCAACGATTTGTGGGCAAAAGGCATGAAATCAACACGGCCATGACGTCGCGTTTATGAGAGATGATAAGGCGTTGAACATGACCTACCCATGGTTTCGTCCTAGAGTCGAGGAAGAGACAAATGAATCCCAAGTTTCTGAGGTGTAAATGTAGAATGATACTCATAAATTTTGAGTTCATTTGGTGCATGGGAGAGTGCCAGCGCACGGCAGTGTGATGGCAGCTTGTCACAGGCAGCAGCACCCACGGGCAGGTGGCGGTGCTTGATCGGATCGGATGCAAGGAAAACCAATACAAGGACAAAAGGACGCAACGCATGCATGCAAGTTAGGGTTGGTTATCGATGCTATGCATGCATGAATGCTCACTCAGCAGAGGGCGCTCGATCCAGCACGAGCGGGAGGACGCGGTTCCACAGAAGCGCACGGCCAGGCCCGAGGCTGGGGTTGACGACGGCGCAGCGGCTATCCGGTCGCATCCTGGCCGTGTGTCTCGCGCTCGGACGACGGCCAACACCTCGGGTGGTGAAAGGACGACGCAAGGCGGAGGCGGCGGCGACCCTACGGCAGTAGCACATCGAAGTATCCAGCCTAGGCCATGTTCCCCTGTAGCTACAATACTGGGCCTAGCTGGGCCAAGACAGCCCAACCGTCACCACCATCCACCCCTATGATATGTCCTTTTATTCCTTTCCATTGAATTATTTTCGGTAAGGAATTAGGGTACGTGGCCCGTCATCGAATTATTCCCTCCTCTCAATCTTGGGATACCCTATTTCGAAATATCTGTCTATTAAAAATATTGTATGTTATTTCCGCTCTATATCCATATTTAAATACTTTTAAAATGAACAGATGACTGTCTGTTATTATGCATGATCATTTCTTATTTACTTTTTCATCTTGCTAAGATTAGGACTACTCTGCTCTTGACACTCCCCTTCCTTGTGCTAGCATTAGGTACCCGTTGTTCATGTAGTACATTGCTTCAACAACTCGTCCAACAACCTATGGCCATGATTTGTAATTCTCTATTTTTCTAATGGTGATATATTGCGGATGCAATAGTGAAGGCGGCAGCACAAAGGTAACATCAAGTATTGTTCGTCGGCAATTCTTCCGGTCTCAGTGGGTAATGCATGTGATGTCCAAACTTGTCTAAGGTCAGGCCTCGATAAGCTCAGTAGGGTTGGCAATTGCGCTGAGTGTGTGTGCGTTGCTGAGGGGTGCAAGTGCACGTTCTGCAACAACCCCCTCCACGACAACAAGGAAACGGATACTAACTAGCCAAGATAGGATGGGATGTTTACCGGAATAACAACGGCGCCCTTATAATGGTGTAGCAGCAGGTCTGTTCACCGGAAAGCGATAGCTTGATATTGCTCCCGGAGTTATATAGAATTATGAAGTGAGCTCTGTGATATTTATGTGTAGTTTTCGCAAGCATATTATGCGTAAGAGAGGAGCTTTTCTGGACCTAAAATGTGCTAGGAACTCAATCCACTTTATTAGTGAGGAGATTATAATTAACAGCTGATGACAACTACCGCATAAAATCCCATACGATTATCATATTACTTAACTAGTAGGCTGCATCTTGGAAATAAAAAATTGTGTGTAAGTTATATGTGCATTACTGTTCATTGGCTATTTTAATAGTTTACGTGCAGATTATTAACAACATCATCATTAACACGCTCAAATCTCCAGGACCATCCAACGGACATCAACAGTGGTCCAGCAGTACCTACATTCAGACAAACATTTCTCTATGTATAAATAATATCTGAGTGTGTCTGGGTGGTTGGGTGGCGAGAGGGAGGACCAGAGGAACCCGTTGCTCTAACTCTAATCTCAGGTGGGTTTGAACTTCACCAAGCCATAATGGTGTTTCAATTCAGATAGTAACATGAATTGCTGCCAAGTCTTTGAGAAAAAGCAAGTAAAAGTTCCAAATTTGCTCTAAAAATCTCTCCCAGTAAAAAAAGAAGGATGTGGCGCCTTACATTATGCTGCTGAAAAAATTCATTCTCTAGCGCCAAGGAACGCACACCTTATCCACGAGAGAAAACTCGTATCGGATTTACAGCATCCAGGATCACAAGGATTGGATCAGATCCCAACTCCAAAAGGCACTTGGACACCAAAGTATCAATACCAATAACCAAAGCCTGGAGCCAAAGCTATGCTTTGCTTTTCCCCCGCACTGGACGTTGCCTTGTAGACTGCGAAGTGTTATAGCCCAAATATGGATGCTGATTGTAAGAACGCAGCCTCGCGAGATGCATCGAAAACCTCAAAACAATACCAAAATGGCAACAGGATTTCCCACACACAGGGCACCGAAGCTCTTTGGCAGGGAAAGACCACTCCATAACGCCCTAGGTGGACGCGAAGGTGACTACCTAGCTAATTTCTGCATGCTAAATTGCGCACGCATGTCTGCAAAAATACTCAGAGACTAAGCTTTGAATTAATTCCTGCATGCAGCCGCGGACATCATCCTGTGGAGGAAGAAGAAGGTGTCGGCGTCCATCCTCGCCGCCGCGACGGCGGCGTGGGCTCTGTTCGAGGTGGCCGAGTACCATTTCCTCACGCTGGCATGCTACGTTGCCATGCTTGGCATGCTCATCTTCTTCATATGGACCAACGCTTCTGCTTTCGTGAACCTGTATAGCACCTCTTTTCAGTCAAATCTTGCAATTTCGTTTCAGGCTTTGACTTCCAGTACAGTAGTCTTTGCAACGTACCAGCCCATCTAAAGATCTCTAACCAAGCCCATTAAACATCAAATCAGCCCACGAAGCTCCCATTATTGGTTTCGATATTATTCGCTTCTCTGATTCCAAATGCAGGAAAATATTTTTTGAGTTTTGTGACGTTAACTGCAGGCCGGTTCCGAGAATCCCTGAAACCATCTTGTCGGAGAGAACCACCAAGCAAGTGATCCTGGCCTTCCACCACAGGCTAACCTCGTGCGTGTACAGGCTATACGACATTGCCTGTGGAAAGGACATCAAAATGTTCATCCTGGTAACTCACTTCACAGAAAAAATTATGTATCAGCAAATATATGCCTGACTGGTCTGTATCTGATATACGAATCCATCCATCTGCTGGTGCACATTTTACAGACGGTGCTCTCCCTGTACATAGGGTCACTGATCGCAAGCTGCTTCAGCTCCCTGACTCTGCTCTACCTCGGTAATCTATCTTCTTCAGAATTAATTTCCCAGTTCTCAATGCAATAGACTAGCTAGACCATGGTATCTATCTGAATTCTCGCCGTTGTATCGCAGTCGTGCTGTGCACCATGACGCTGCCTGCGCTGTATGAGCAGTACGAGAGCGAGGTAGACCACCTGGTCGCGAGAGGGATGCATGATCTCCGGAGCCACTTCGCCGAGATGGACTCAGGTGTCCTCAGGAAGATCCCAAGAGGGAAAGGAGCTGCCGCAATTGATTAAGTTAATTAAGCGGGGCAAGCTGATCCCTGAAGATCTCAAAGAACTGCTGCCACCTGAGGTCTACTCGGTTCAGTTGTACAGAGATGGAGCTAGCTGCAGATAGGTTCAGAATAAGACCTGAAACTGAAAGTTGCTGTGACAACATCTTACATGCAACGGTGATCTCTTGAATATTTCAAGACGTACGTCAGCTTTACGGTGGTGTGATCCCTCTTTTCTTCTTCTTTTCGCTTCTCGTGCAATTGTGATCGATCGATCGATCGTCATGAAGGACGACACGGTGTATGTATGTGTATTGACTGACCGCGTGCAAAGCAGAACACATGCGCATGGGCTCCACCATTAATGGGAAAGGCCGGACAGCGACACACACCTATCGGATAGAGATTATATTCCGGGTGACTGAGGTAATGAACAGCCCCTCCTGTCCCTGCCTTGCTGCCTCTGGAAGACGATGATCTCATTCTGAGAGGATTGGTTGGATTGGACGCCTCCTCGCAAGACCTAATTCTTAGTCATTGTCTATCTTACCTCTTAACCTTCTCCGTCATGCCAACAAGATACGAAGTAGTATACAATAGAAGAAGAAGACAACAACACTGACAAGGCGACGCATCGATCGTGCACCATCAGATAGGGATCATCTGTTTGTCTATCAGTTCATCTATATATTTACCTGTCGGGTACTGTAGGTATGCCTCGGACAAGTGCATGCAGAGAAATACCAGTTCTAGCAGGCTAGCACTGTGAAGGATCTACAGGCTGTCTGCTTGGGGTTGTCTTCTCCCTCTCTCCACAGCTAGCTGCACTAGCAAAGATTTGTCATGCTCATGCATGCATGTGTTGGATCCGTGGTATGTATCCCAGCTGAAAATGAAAGCAGGGTTAGGTGCTGGCCCTCTAGCTAGTGTTACGTCAGGGAGGAGGAATTAAGTTAATGGAGTTTTGTTAGGATCGAACCTATCTGGTTCAGCATACTAGGCTATCTACTAATTAACGGTCCTCGTCACACGAGTTAGGTCGCCGGAACCGTCGGCCAACGTGTGCACAAAGACAGCAACGCATAACATACGCAGTGGGTGGGGTCGCCTACGATCGGCGAGGAACAAAAGTCTGAGTTTGTGTGCCATATTAAACAGAACAAATCTGGAAGAGAGAAGGCTGGCCGGAGAAAAAGGGATGTCAAAACGCAGTGAAGGTAGTAGTATTCCCAAATTGAACCACACTCGTACAGAATTGTCGACGACGAGACCGGGCACATGGTATTGCGCCGGAGGGGGAGAGGAGGGACGGGGACATGTATTCTGGCGTGCAGCAGGGTGCTGGAGCAGAGAATCCACCGCCACGCGACACACACACCTGACCTGGGATCTCGCGTGGCGGCCGGTGGTTTGCAGCAGGTCGGTTGCGCCCGGCCCCACGTGCACCACTGGGTATCCAGCTTGGATTGCGTACCACGCCACGTGCATGCTCCCTGCCACGCACGGATCCCCACACCGGCTGACTCAGCCTGTCCCCGTGTACAGCTTGGATGTGCTTGGGTCGTTCAGAACACAGAAATTCAATAGGAAATACTACTTCAATTTCTGATGCACTCCACTACTTACTGTCTTTTCCATGGGTATATAGAGGATCTGAAACTGCCACAACTGCAATATATGACGGGCAAATAATAGAAAGAGGCTGATAGATGATAAAAGTCCTCTTGGCTTCAAAGCATGTAAGCCATACCATCAAATTATTGATGCACAAAAGGAGGAGGTGCTTGCCAGGCTCTCAAAACCCTTTGAATAGTACAAGAATAGCCGTAAAGTGGTCGTGGTGATATCATTCTGCTGTGGCAACTCTTTGTTTACACTACACTTGCTCTCTACGCGGCAGAGGATGCTTGCTGTACTTGTGCATGGCCAGGGATGTGATCACATCAGTTATCTTGGCGTGGCATCAAAGGAAGTCTTGCATGTTGCCTCTTCAGAAGAAGCGGCAATCGGCTAGGGCCATCTCTTGGAGATGGTAAAGCGGCACTGGGATCACACTACCGAAGAATAAGATCCCCGGCAAATCACATCGTTCGCACCGCGTAATCAAGTGCCTAGGAAAAGAGGCCCGGTGCATCCTATCATTATCATAGTGGCCCTCTCACAAAATTTTCTCAGGGGCTCGTCATCAGGGGAGCAAAAACAACTTGCCGGTTAAATTATCACAAATGTTTGCAAGGTTCTTGTGTATGTGGCTGTGAAGCTCGTCAGAAAATTAGAACATGCCCCCACTGAATTGATTGGCCCATCCCATCGACAAAACGAAACCCATATAATCCCATAAACGTCTTTCCATTTCAACAAACACGTGGATCCCGGGGGAGTTTTTGGAGGGGGAGTCAGGATGAGAACCCTCTCGAATACAATCAGTAAATTCGCTGAATTCTAACAGGTGAAACCCTCCAGTTAGGAAACTACTTCTCTCTTTCTCTTAGATTGAACGATCATAAACAGATCAATACAGATTGAACAAACTGTAATGTTCATGCTGACTTGATGTGCAGATGGACAATATGTGAATTAACACACCATCGAGAAGAAATAATTCAGCTACAAGCAAAAGGAAACACGCAAGCAACTAGACTGGCCCAGTTGCTCAAGTCAATGTATTAAAACCACAAGAAACATATCAACATCAATATACGGGGCCAACGTGTATATGATATTTAACTCGAATGAAGTTTCTACAAGCAAACTAATAACACTTATCTGACATCTCAACCTCAGTACCTTCCATGAGTTCAAATATACAGAGGGCTACACAAATGACGAGTTCTTGATTTTCTACTGAGTTTTTAGACACTATGTATTTATTCAAAAATAAGACAGCAATTGGAATTGGCATCCAACACTTCAGTCTTCCACCCCCAGTAACTCCAACATTGAGAATTGGCCTCACCAGAACCAATCACAAACACATCTCAGTCTCACCAACATAAGAACCAACATCCCATTTTCTTATTTTGAATCCCCTCTAATCACAAGCCCAGATGCATACTTGATTTGGTCCCAAATGCACAGCTGCCCATTTACAGCATCCACTGTTTGCCAACGACTCATGTAACATGTGATAACAATAATGATAAGTAACAGCAGGAATACGCTTCTAGGATACACAACATACCAGAGTTTACCAATCCTTGCGCTATGAACCACGGTTCTGATGCATATCAGCCTGGCCAGCATCGGGTGAGCCCATGGGCTGAAACTGAGGTGGCAATGATGCAGGTGGTGCTGCCTGCGAGTAGAAGACCTGTGCACGGGGATCAGCATACTCATACCCATAGTTGCCTGCCATGGTTGCTGTAGGCTGCGGCGCAGGATGGTGGTGGGATTGAATTACATGGTGGTAACCCATTCCAGTGTATGCAGGCGCCGTATTAGACCCTGGTGCAGGTGCAGTGGGCGCAGCAGTTCGGTACATACCCGGCTGCTGCAGTTCAGGCTTCACATATTGCTGAGGAATCGGCACAGTAGGCTTCGGTGCGGTGTCAACAAGTGTCGGAGGCGGCATGGGGGCTCCAGCACCAGCAGGAATGCTATACTGCTGAGGTGCATTGGGACGCATAGGAATGTTAGGAATGTAGTACATGCCAGTATTTGGGTCAAAGGCAGGCGACTGTTGCTGCTGTGGCGCTGGCTGAGGGACAGGATGGTGGTAATAAGATTGGATTGGAATGAACGTGCCAGTGGTTGGGTTGTGAATGAAATGCTGATTTCCCGCGGTGACATATTGCTGTTGAGCTGGCTGCTGTGGTTGATGTGGTTGATGTGGTTGCTGCGGCTGCTGTGGTGGGGGTTGCTGTTGTGGCTGCATCTGCGCATAGACATATCCAGCCGGGGGCTGCGGGGCGGCGGCTGCTGCTGCAGCAGCAGCAGCATCTGGTGCTGGAGCTGGGTTGCGATAGCTGGCAGCATCAGTTCCCGCCGGCATGTCTCGCTTCAATTCGTTTCGAGGCGACCTATCATTGTAGTACATGGCCCTGAAACATTTTATCGGACATATGGCCGGCATAAGTTTTTCTTCTTCTATCGAGTAACCAAGCACGGTAAGTAAGAATTAAGTAAGAACGGCTACCTGTTGTTGGGGTCAGTGGCGGGTGGAACCTCTTGCTTTGGTGGCTGTGGCTTCCGACCTCCGCCCCCGTGATCGGACCTGTCATCATCGGAGAACACTCGGCTGGGCGCCTCCGATGGCGAGATGCTGGCCACCGGCATCGCCATGGCGGGGATCGGCGCCTGCAGCGGCGGTTGCATATATCCCACCACAGGTGGAGGCTGTACCTGCTGGTCCGAGATCCCCATCTGGGCGAAGTGATCCTCTACTGAGGCTGGCTGCGCGACGCGGCCATCGGGCGGCCGATCCTCAGGCCGCACCCGTATCGGCGGCAGATTCGACAGCGACGGCGCCGAAGACGTCGAACCGAACGACGAGTTCTTGTCCAGCATCGGCGAGTCCGGCACGGACTGCACGTCGTGCGGGTGCCTCCCAACGGCCGCGGCCGCAAGCTTCTGCTGGTTGGCGCGCTGGTCCTCCGCTGGACCGGAGTTAGCCGCCCCGCCGCGTGAGTGCACTGAGGAGTCGTCCTCGAGGCCGAGGAGGCAGTTAACGGAGGCGGAGTCGGTGGAGATCCCGCGCGGGATGCCGTCGAAAGAGCCGGAGATGGCGCTGTTGAGGGCGTCGACGAACCAGGTCTCGGACTTGGAGGAGTCGTCGAGGAGGGAGCCGAGCGAGGAAGAGGACTCGGGCTTGGCCGGGAAGAGGAAAAGGCGGATCCGGGAGGTGCGGGAGGATCCGCCGCCGGAGGAGGTGGCGGCGACGCGGTCGTACTCGTCGACGAGGTTGTCGAGGTCCTCGTCGGTGGAGACGGAGATGAGGGAGTCGAGATCCTCGTTGGGGAGCTGGTACTTGAGCGTGAAGGGCTGGCCGGCGAAGAGTGACCGCGAGAGGCGCGCGTGGACGTCGGCGAGCGAGGCGTTCCTGTCGACGGCGATGATCCGGGTCTCCCCGCCGAGGTAGCAGAGCGACTTGTCGGTCGGGCGCGGCACGATGCGGCCGCCGAAGCTGCACATGAGGCGCAGGCGGCCGCCCCCGCCCGCCGCGGCCGCCGCGGCGGAGGACGGGAAGGGCTCGTCCCACGAGTCGCCGCCGCGGCTGCGCGGCGAGGAGTCCGTGGACTCGGGGTAGCCGGGGCCAGGGCCTCCCACGCCACCGCCGCCGGCGGCCGGCGGCACCGGGTCCATGGGGGGAGGGAAGGAAGGGGATCCCGGGGAGTTTTGGAAGGGTGGGGTTGTTTCTGCGCGGGTTTTGGGTGGAGATTTAATGGATTTTGGGGTGGAAGGGGAATATAAGCAAAGGGGGAAAGGCGAGAAGAGAAAGAGGGTGGTGGGCCCCATCGCAGGAAATATCGCAAGTTACGGGGAGGGCTGCCCGTGGCCGGTGATCTAGGACTCCGCTTGTTTCCTGGTGACCAATGGTGACTCTTATTCCGCGGAGGCCAAGATACACAACATTATATGATGAGTAAACTCGTAAAATGTCTTAAATTTTAAGAAGTATTCATAAATCAAAAAGTCAAGCGAGACGCAATAAATTTCAAGAACTATACTCTAAGATAGTGGCGTCAATTCACCATAATGGAATTCATCATGGATTTGTCTAACTTGAAGAGAACATGTGAGATGAATTCGTGCCACCCAAGTACGCAAAAGAACTATTTCATCAAGTGGAGTGCATCAAGTAAGGGAGCAAATCGATCTAAGCCTACTTTAATGAGATGAAACGACCAATGCGACGAGCTAGTGGCTTTAGTATAAGTATGAAGAAGAAATATTTCAAGGACAGGTTCAACTTCGATGTCGTCCCATTCCTTCCTCTCAAGAACTTTAAGAGCTCGCTAGATCTTTTGGATGGTGCTCTTGAGACGAAGAAGCTTATCAAGAAGGCCAAGGCCGGAGAAGAGGAAGAACATAAAGAGAAACTCATCACGGTGACCAAGTCTCAAAAGAAGCTCCTTGAGGAAAAATGCTAGAGGTGGCGATGACAAATAAGTCGCTAGAAATGCAACCTTTGGAGACGACAAAGGAAGTGAAAAATGTGCGGAATCCACTTGACACGCAAAACTAGAGTAGGGCAGTGAAGCCACTTAAGGCTCAACCTTTGGAGGCGAGTGTAGGAATAGTCGAGCATTGGATTTTTCCATCGACCAAGATAGCGCTTGCACCTTTGGAGGTGAGCCGATTGTAAAAATGGTCGAGCACGGGATTTTGTCTTCGACCAAGGAGATGTTTGGAGATGAATGCGCCAAGTATACCCCACGATGCATTAGCGGAGAGATGCAACAAATCCTATCTGAGAATGAGAGCCACTTAACCCACTTCAGATAGTGTGTTAACAAACAAGAGTTGTGCGACTCCACCAAACGTGAGATTAAGTGCATCACCATTGAGGGTGAGGGAAAAACACTACAAGAGTTCAAAGAAGTAGTTGATAGGTCTACTAAGAACATTCCCAAAGCTAACAACATAATCTCTATTTCTAGTGTTGTATCTCACTTAGTGTAGGAATTTTAGGCTCATGTAGTGCCCTTTCTCAACAAGCTGAGCCTACAATGGAAGAGGAGAAGGAGTTGACCACAGTGGGAGATGGATGACTTGCCACCTCGTGGTCACAACAACAACAAGAAGAAAATGGTTTCAAGGAAGCAATGTCACTTATAACATCTACATCAACTACGGAGATCAACAAAGGTAACAATAAATATGTTGATACACAAGAGCATGTGGGAAACTTTGATTGCTTGCATAATGTAGATGAGCCCAATATTTCTTTTAGTGCTAATTTGACTTGTCTATGTGATTATTTGAATGCAAACCATCTAGAATATGTGAAGTCCATTAGACATGATGAAGTTCAAAATCACACTTGCTCATTCTATATGTTACATCATGTTTGGTGAACTACTAACTTTATCTAGTGCTATGATTAAAAGATTTCTGAAATTTCATCTTTGAAATCTTTTGGTAGTACTTATGTCTATCAATATAAGTTCAATTTACTTGGTGAATATGGCATAGATTACAAGCTTAGTGTGTGTGGCATGTGTATTATTTGTAATGAAATTGCTAAGTTGAAATTGTATAGTTTGGGCAATCCATCTTATATGCCGATGTCATAAACACTTTGCCATGGAGAATGATAATCATGCCATATGTGTTACACAAGACATGATGACTACTTGTTCTTTCAATAAAAGTGATTGCAACCATGTTAATATTTTAGATATTTCATGCAATGAACATTATCAAATTGCTCCTTTTGTTGTAAAAAATATGTTGACCACATGTTGTTTCCGTGGATTTGCTCACAGCAATAATAGTATACCTAAAAATAGGAAGGTCCCTAAAACTTTCATGTACACTTTAGAAGATTTTGATTCAATAAATGTGAAACATACTTTTAAAGTTTGCTTGTAAATGTGAAACATACTTTTAAAGTTTGCTTGCACAATATGGATAACATGATTAGAGGTGCCATTGATGTCAAGTTTCATGCATTATACTTTTCCTGCATTTTTAATTCCAAGAGCGCAATAAAGATAATGTAGTGATGGATGACTTATACATCTATCATGTGTTTACATTGTACTTGCTATATATCTTTTGTGCTAATGGTGATGTCCAAAGAAGGGATACATTATGACGGATGTTGTGTTTATCTACCATGTATACACATTGTTGTCTTATCTAGTGTCGGTGCAGGTCATGTCATGAACTTATTAATCGCCAAATGACATAAGTTGACTAAAAGAACTCAAGAGAGCTATTTAACTTTTAAGTTTTTCATGAATTGTTTGAGCCTAATAATCTGGACAATAAGAGCTATCAAGGAGAGCATAAAGGAACTTCACTAAAGTGAATACTTTCTCTTTAAACAACCATAACATGAACTTCGAGAATTGGCTACTCTCTGAGTGTGGTTTCTTCTTCATTGTTAGTTTGATGTACATCGAATGAGGAGGAGCACCAAGGAATATCAACATCAAGGGAGACGGAGGCAAAATGGGTCAATGGAAGGAAGTTTTGAGATCATCCCTCTTTAGATTTGAAAGAACAAAGTTGAGATCGACTCCTTTTCAAGAAGGGGAATGATGCGGACATCACTATGGACACCATAACCCAAGCCCTTCAACAAGTTCTACAAACTCAAGTGCACCTCTTATACTTGTTGGACCATCCAAGGTGGAGAACAAGGGAGCCGAGGAAGAAGCTTTCACCACAAAGTTAGGTTCTAGCGGGATGCTTCGGGTCACTAGCACGGTTTCTTCGGACCCTCTGGACGTCCACTAAAGAAGGTTGTCAGATGTTCGGCAAAAATGACAGATATTCAGGGTCCCAACAAAGTTTTCCAGATACTTCGGCCATAGTATCCGACAGACTATCTGTGCACAGTAATAGGGCTATGACCCATGTAAGGATTTCGATTCAAATAACTTAAGTAGTGGGGTTGGACTATAAATACCCCTCCACCTCTCTCTCTCTCTCTCGGGTTAGACTTGATGTTTAAAACTAAGTAAAGTTTTGCTCTTTAACCTAGGGTTCATCCTTTCTAAATTGGGAAAGCCACCTTAAACCTTACTATTTCCTTTAGATTTATAAGGATTGACATGTGCCTTTGAGTGAAATTCGTGACTTTTATGAACAACGTTGTTGATTTGATTTTAAGTCTTCAGAAATTATCATATTAATATATGTTATGAGAATTGGTTTCTATTTAGATTTTTCTAATTATATTCCATTCGTGAAATCAGAAACCCCTCCGTATCAAATTATTTCCTGTCCAGATTAATGGCGTACATGTGTCCACTCCAGGATAGCCTACAGTGCAGGCCAGCTTAAGTGCTTAATTTCCAGGTAGCGATAATAATAATAATGATCCTAACAGTAACAGCACGTCATTTTGTTTATGTATGATGTGACGTAGAAGTTCGGAATCGCGTAGAGAATAATAACCCGGTTGGACAAAAGAGTGTTCCTGCATAGCAAAAGCGTACGAGGAACTGAACTATTTTTATCCAAGCATGCTTAGGTTAGGAACAGTGAGTCGATAGCTCATGATCATCGTTATCCATGGTTTGCTAAACCTAAGTGCCATTGATTGGTCAACTGGATCGGTGTGATGTGCTCGATCGAACCGGAGAGAGAAATCAATATTATCCTCTTGGTAGGTGCTTTCAGGATGATAGATCGAGCGGCATGAACTTGAGCGAATTAAGAAAAGAAAATCACATCTGTCTCAGGGATGCATGCAGCGGCCGGAGTATTCGTCGATGAACTCATCCGGTGTCGCCTTTCGATCGATCATTGATGCATGCACGCACGCGCGCGCCAGCGGCTGATTTGATTTCGCTGACAAATACGGTGACCGGATCGCCTTTTGCTTGAAGCGAACGCCTCGGCTGGTCGGTAGATCGATCGATCGTTCTCACCGCAGAGTTGCAGAATTACAGATCGAGTAATTTCCCTGAGCATCGAAGATGGACATCACATTCACAGGGCCTACGTCTACATGTGCGAGCCGAGATGAGAGTTGTTAGCGAATAAATTGGAGGTCGTTTTCTGATCCACGCGCGCGAGCCATTAACGGAAGCACCGCGCCACCGCGGCGAGGTCCATCGGCTGGTGAGGTGCGGTCGAGGGGGTCGTGGTGGCCGGCTGCTGCGTTGGCCCCCGGCCCGGCCGCGGCACCGTGCTCGAACTGCTAGTAGTAACGACATGTTCTCGCGCGCTGTCCAGATAGCTTCATCGGAACCGATGCAGTCGCGCACGTAATAACACTGCGAACCTCGTGTCTTGCTTGCCGGCCGGCTGGCTATAGGAATTGCTGTATTACTTCATGTACCCTCTTGCAACCAAATGACGACTCAGCTAGGCTCCCCTGTTTCAGAGTCTTAGCAAGTACAAATGCACTGTGTTTCTTTTTCTCGTCTTGTTGGGTGTTAGCTCAGTTTGTGATTGCTAAATTTATATTATAATCTGTTATAAAAAAATTAGCCACAGAAGTAGAAAAAGTTAAATAAACTAACAGTAAAAATAAACCAAACTTAGTCGATGTGATTAAACCACCTGACCGCGAGTTGACGGTAGAGTCGTGTTTCACGTACGGCCTCTTCACGTCGGACGAGGGCCGATGACGATGCATATCTGTTTTCGTTTTTGGCTATGACGACCATTGGAGCGTGCAAATCGCCAAACGCTGACGCAACGACTCCCATGCCTTGTTCTCGCGACGCATGAATGCCGAGGCAACTCGTACGTACATCAAGTTGCCGTCTACACACAAAGCGAAAGCATACACGGAAAGCGGCTGCGTAAGTAAATATATAGGCAACATATGGGCGTATGTATATATGAACGACAATGCGAGCCATCTCCATCCACTTACCTCATGTCCAGAAAAGGACATACTTGATATCTGCAAGCAAAGATCAATCAACAGCGCAGTTCAGCTACCATCTCGCTTTCACTACTGTAAAAACTGTCTAATTGATCGAAGATGTCCCAATTATTAGATAACCCAATTGCCCAATAGATATCCACTAGAAAATTAACAGCCATCTAGTACAAGCATATAGTCCAAGAGAGACATGGGTAGCAAATCGCCATAGTGTCCGAAATTTCCACAATGGCGACTGAGCAATGGGCGTTCAATAGCAAAAACAAGTGATCATAAATTAACAGTAACACAGACAGTCTCATAGTGATGGAGATTGGATAAATGATTGTGAAAAGAAGACCACAAGACCGTTGTTGTTGCCTCGGTCAAAAGTAGCTGCTGGATAAATAGTCCAGCAGGCAGCGAGTAGTAGCGGTGGCTGGTCCTCATCCTACCACGCAAAGACCCAAACATGGTTGGCGAATGGCGATCGAGGCTTCCTTTTTTTACGGGAAATGGCGATCAAGACCTGCCACCAACCTTGCTTCTCCCACGTCCGATCGAGCCCTTCTTCTCTCTTGAGCTGAAAAATTACGGGCTGCTTCTAATCAGGTTCATGATGGGTGATTGATTCGACAGAGAAAGTTACCGTATGACGAGACATTTTGTCCGAGAACATTGGTCTTTGTAGGAAAATCTCATGCTTTTCCAAGTGGACAAGAGACGGACGAGGGTGTAGGGCCCAGATCCGACATGGGCCAATCGGATCGGGTCAGGGGGATGGACCAATCTCCGCCTCCATCCATCAGAGCCAATTTACCTGATCCCAGAAACTCTTTCCACCTCCTCTTAACATACCTTGATGAATTATGATGGAAATGGGAACTGTCCTCTGTTGCTTTTGCCATTTTTTAAGCCATACATGATTGTTAATTAGCGTGTTCGAGTATACTCTCTCCATTCATAAATACAGTATCTGTTTTGAGCGCTGTACAAGCGAAGAGGCACTGCATTATTGGTATGTTCAAAGGGATACCGTATTTAGATACTTCAACATCAATACATAATAGGAATCTTACCTGAACATGGGAGGTAAGGCCTTTGGCTTTGGTCTAGTAAGCAGTCATGGAGAACAGTCTGTTTAAGAGAGGTTTGGTTTGGTGTACCAAAACCTTATTTTGACAAGTGGACCTTAATTCAGAGCCATGCATGCATGTCGTTTCTTTTCCTCTTTCGAAGAACAAAAGCGAAGCCATTTACAAGGGCAAAAACAGTACGCATATGAAAGTACCTTTTGCCAATCCACATTAGCTCGCGTTGTGTAAACTAACGCAAAAGAACGGTGATGTTTTGTTTGCTACAGGAAAATTTATATATGTAGTAAGATAGGAGCATATTTACATGCAGGGATACTTGTACTGTTCTTAGGACTTAGGAGCTATATGATTCTTCAATTGCCACCATACATGGGAAACGCACTTGCTTCTATTCTTGAAAGGAAAGCAAAAAAGCTGTTCGATCAAACACAGAGCGGAGGGAAAAGAATTTCTTCCCTCTGCGATTCTTCTGTCTTGTGATGAGATAATAGACACATCATTACTGTAGGCCTGGATGCACGACGCCATAACCCATAGCCGTTGACTTCTTCTTACTTGTTAAATCATACGACGTTGACATGGATTGGATTAGCTTATAAATAAACTACCAGATGAGATCGAGCCAGATGTACACGCTTAAACTCCTGTGGTGTTCTCGATTTGATGGCTCTCCATCAGGTCCCATGGATCCCCTGTTTGCCCCCTTAAATCCAGGGAGCTCTGACAGGCATACCTATCCATTGTATGCTCAAGTAACATAGCATTGCAAGTATGCAGTTGGAACGGAATGAGGGGCAGGTGATTGCATAAAATTAACCCGGCAAATTCAGGCTCGAACCGAGGAACCGTGAACTAAGGTTGTTTATTTTTCAAAACACAAATTAACGTGCCCAAACTGTGGGAGTACTTCATAGAGATTACAGCATCAGAGACTTTTGCACAGGCACGCAGGAGGTGTCCGCCGCGAGCAGATGGGTTCTCTCAGTCGCGGTAAGCAATCATGCAGTGGTGAGGTGGATCCTACAAGGAGAGCATGACCGGTGTCCCACATATAACCGGGCAACTAGAATCTCTCTTGTCCTGCAATGAGTCATCTTCTATCCTATTCTATTCTATCGATTCTTTGTTCCAGCTAGAGCTCAGTATTTTCCAATGGTACTACCATCTTGGCGTCTGTGTTGGTGCTTCCAGGTACAGAAAGGGCAGAGCGCCACGTCAGATACTGTTCGGCTGATGCGGCATGCATGCATGCATGCATGCATGGCAGGACTTTGTCGTACGATTGCATGCGTGGGTGCAGACGTGGGCGTAGAACGTGGCAACGCGTAGGGAGTAGGACCGGAGTCCATGCATATCCTGTGTCGTTGGAGCCTCAAACTTGTTTCTTTTCTTCGGATTTTAGTGGATTGTCTAAATGGACTCGTGAATTCTCCGGCGGGCCGGAACGTCGTCGGTGACCACCGAAAGCCCCGTTTGTTGGAGAAAATTTGATGGGCTTTGGCGGAGCGACACTAACCCTGTCTTGCCTGATGACCCAGCCCGTATACACATGCTCCGCCGGAACGGATGACGATGGACGAGCCGTGACCAGCAGCAGAAGAGCGGTGGTTTTGTTGGGCGTGTCCGTCTCTCTTGCTCCCTACCAGAATTCAATCCCACAGGAAAAGATCTGGAAGCTGCTTTCCTCCCTTCTCCAACCTTCCTTCCCGTTCTCCCCTTCGTGAGCGGCCGGCCTTCTCTCCCTGTTCCATCCCAGGGTTTCCGACCAGGTGCACCACTTTCTTATTTCTTTTTCCCTTCGGGAAAAAAAACGAAATCTTCTTTTTTCGCTAGCTGCTCATTCTTTTGTGACTTGGCTATCTATTCTCAGTTCTAGTGTTGATCCCGGCATCTGTTCTTTTTCTTTTTTTTTCCGTTTTTATTCTGATGGGAGGAGGGTTTAGTAGCGCTGTACATGGGGGTTTAAGCCATCGATCAACAGTATCCCTTTCTCCTCTCACTGCGTAATTAGCTTTCAGTTTAGAGACATTGTGATCGATGCGAATGCAGTACCCGCAGTCTTCATGATGCTCAAATCGTGGCTTACTCCATTCAGGGAAATATCCATCTCCCGCCTCCAGCTTAACTCCGTGTCCGCCGCTGTTTTCGTTTCTCCTTGCAATCTTCAATGCGTGGAGAGAATACGGTGAGACCAAGCAACTGATCTGTTTGTGTTTTGTACAACGCGGTAATATAGATTACTCTTGTTCAAGGTGTTAGGGTAATGCTACAGGGACAATTACTATGTAAGTTGTATTGTGTCCTAAAGAAGAAGAAAAAAGGCTGTGATGTGTGTGACATCTAGGTAGATGATCATTTTACCTATTTGAAGCCTGCAATTTTGAGGCATGATGCAGATTTAACTGTTACTAATGCGTTGCAATCTGTAATAATCCGCATGCCTGTGTGCACTCGCGGGTGAAGAGCCCGGAAGTCGTTCTTCCGTTATCTTAAAAAAAAAGCGTTGCTGTCTAGATGATGTACATTTCGGTATGATACGCTCGCCATTGAAATCATGTTTCATTCAGATATTAGATTGTCTTCTTTAAGAACCAAAACGAGATTACGACATTAGTACACATGTTCAGATACTCCATTCATATTTTAATGGCACTATGCGTCTATTTTTTGAGGGTGTTTGGTTGGGTTTTTCAACAGCTTTTCATAGAAAAAAGCTACAGCCCAACTAAACGGTTAGCTTTTCAGCAGCTTTTGCCAACGGTAGCTATGGGTTTTGTAGTGTAAATTCAGCTGTTTGGTAAAGTTATCTTCTGCCAGCTTTTTGTAATATACTGAAACTTCTGTGCTCATTTTCTAAAATGCTATAGATGGTTTGAATTAAACAAAAACCATATGTTTACTTTCCCACAGCCACAGTAGTTTTTCCAAACAGCCAGCCAACAATAACTTTGTCAACAGCCACAGCCTAACCAAACAAGCCCTAAATAGTTCAGGCAACTCTACCTCGTGATGCAGTTTCTTTACGCTTGGCTGCCGATATTCACCATTTGCGTTGGCTTATACTAGTGCAACTACTTACAGAACATTGAGTTTCTTGGTATACTGGGTTTTTTTTTATCTTTTTCCAACAGGACAGAATGCGGGAGGTTCAGCTAGTCTCCCACACAATTCAGACGCATGGAGCTAGATTGGCCAGAAAGCACACGTATGACTGGGTTTTTCTTATCTTCCTAGCTGCAGTTGTGCTTGCCATGCATTACGCTCCTCCGTTTAGCCGATTCGTTGGGAAGGATATGATGACAGACATTAGGTACCCAGTAAAACAAAGTACTGTACCAGCATGGAGTGTCCCTGTATGTTTCTGAACCTTTGCAATTCCATAGCCTGATGCAAGCTCAAGCTCATCCATCTCTGATACTGGATATTGGACCTCTTAACAGATAATCTCTATACTGTGTCCTGTGGTTGTCTTCATATCATTGTATATTGCTAGAAGAGATGTCTATGATCTTCATCACGCAACACTAGGTGATTGATGTTGTTCGTGTTTTCATCTGCTGGTTCTGTTTTTCTGTGCACTTATTTCTGGAATTTCTTATATTGAGTAATTCATTCGTACATGGAAAGTGTAGGTGTTATTTTTGCTGTGCTGATAACTGCTGCTCTAACTGATGTGATAAAGAATGTAGTAGGGAGACCTAGGCCGGACTTCTTTTGGCGGTGTTTTCCTGACGGTAGGCAGGTAGGAATTTCTTGATATGCTTGTGTCCACATAGTTCCACGCTTTAGAGGCATGTTTCATTGATCATTGAGATTAATACGGAATTATCCTGGCATGTTTGTCTCAGCTGTATGATCAAGTGACAGGTGATGTGATTTGTCATGGTGAGAAAAGTTTCTTAGCGGATGGACGCAAGAGTTTTCCTAGTGGACACACGTCGTGTAAGTTTTTATCCTTATGTGCACATCTACGCTAGATGCGATTTTGATGGATAACCTTGTATTAGTTTCTATCGGGAAGCTAATTGTTTGAGGTAGTAAGAACCGGTTAAAGATTGTCAACAAATGCTGCGTACGCTATTTGTACCTTATATTTTAATACTATCTCTTTTTTTTGTCTATAAAATTGGACCTTGGACCTTGACACGATAGTCTGGGTCCTCATGCTTTATGTTTTATAATTTATCTGGCAGAATTGTAGCTATCTCAAGTTGATACTATGTGAATATCACTTTAATTATTTTATCAAAAAATCTCACAATAGAGCTGTACTAGGGTTATTATCCATGAGCAGTCACCCCGCAAAACATACAGAATTTACATTGCAGGGTCTTTTGCTGGACTTGGATTTTTGTCACTATACTTATCTGGCAAAATTAAGGCCTTTGATCGCCGAGGTCATGTGGCAAAACTTTCCATTGTGATTCTTCCTCTTCTTTTTGCTTCACTTGTTGGGATTTCTAGAATAGATGATTATCGACACCACTGGGAGGATGTGTTTGTCGGCGGCCTCATTGGTTTGTACTTCTTCCCCTCTCTTTTTTCAAATGCATTGCGTGCTGCTGTCCTTCAGTAACCACATTGAATTGATACATTTCAGGATATATCATGGCAATGCTGTGCTATTTGCACTTCTTTCCTCCACCACATCACCATCAAGGTTGGTCAGTGTCCTATCGCTGTTAGAGGTTCAAGGGCTTGTCTTGGTAACATTTTGTATTTTCCTGCTTGAACGTGACGGTTTCTTCTTTTTCACCTTAAGGTTGGGGGCCGTATGCATACTTCCACATGTTGGAGGAGCTTGAGGCGGGCAATTCAAACAATGCACAAAACCACCAGTCTGCAGGTGGGCATCGCATCGGAGCGACTGAGCAACATCATAATGGGACATCAAGAAACGATTTGGAATCTGGAAATGTGTAATCTCAAGTACAATATCACAAGCTCAGTAATCAGTGTATTCTAACCTAGCTGTTCTAGGACCACCTGTTGTGTCCAATTTATTTGCTCGTGTCTTAGCCTGTGCGAGTTGCTAGTGGAAGTACTGATTAGGAACTTATTCCGTTGTTATAAACAGAAAGTAAGGAGAGACGAAAAAGACATGTATGTTTAGAACCATTGAACATTCTCTACCAGGTTGCACCGTCCAGAGTAGTGGTCCTAGGCTCTATCAGTTCATATGCAAAAGTGCAAACATATATTGAATGACTGGATTTATTCCCAATTCTTGGTCTTATTCCAAACTGGGAAGAACAGATCAACACGGATCAATATCTAGTCGTTAAGTTAGAGGCAATAGCACTAGCACTGAATTCTCTACGTTACACCATGAGCACAACTGCAGCCTGCACCATGTTATGTTAATCTTGTCGAAAAGCATTACTTGGAATCTCTATCTTGTCGAAAAGCATTACTTGGAATCTCTAAATACTTTTCTCTCTCACTCACATACACAAACACAAAATAAGTTATGTACTTTGGCGCCTGTATTTTAAGCATGCAGCCTAGGCCTGTTGGGTAGAATCGCAGCGGACTTCCCGTTCAACGTGTCTAGCCATAAAGCGTTTTTGCCAATCCACGAAGCATGATTGACGCTTTAACAGCAGTGAAAAAGAAATGTCTGGTCTGGAAGCAATTCATCGGTTTTCACTTTTCCCGCAAACACAAAAGAGAAGATGAAAGAACACTTCCTCGCACAAGCTGATGTGATGGCCATGGGTAAGATAGGATGTTTACCAAATGTATAAGCGGATATTAAGTTCCTATATGCATTGTTCCTCTGTCGTATTGCTAGACACGGGGATAGCAACTAAGGGAATAAGTTGAAAAGAAAAAATAGGACGAGTAACTTTCAGAGATTGCTACTGGAACCAGCACAGATGTATGCGTTGCATACATGCATAATCGCTATTGGACCAGCGCAGGTATATGCAGTGCAGGAAATCTGCGGCGGGGAATGGTTTATATGATTCATGAATAAAACCGCAGTTATTAACATGACAAGAGCCCTGCATAAAGCAAACTAAAAAAAATGAAAAGTTCAAAAGGAGGTATCCATTTTGTCTCATTTCTATTTCACCAGCGAAAACTTTATCTATCTAGGGCTCTGCTCTAATCTCACCTCATTGTTCAACTTCCAGTACATACATATGCACGACCGTGCCATGTAATCTGTGAAATGTGATGTTTGTTACTAATAATACTTCACACCAGTGGGTGTATGCAGAAGTGAAGAAATGGAATGGGTGAACAGTCCTTTTGGAAAACCATCAGTAAAGCAATGGCCTGCATACAGTTTTAGCAGCTGATACGTTTGAGCAAGTATGCTGATTCAGATTAATACAATTTGTGCTGAGATATTCCAAGGGCAGCTGAGCTGCTAGCCAACAAAGAAATATTCGCTGCTCTTCCAAGAAAATGTGATTTGACAATGTTTGTGAGAACAGCCACAAGTAGTCAATATTCATCAGAGTTTACACAGGAAGTCATAATATATTCTGGAACAGAAATTTGCTGGCAGCGGCACCCACTCCGAGCCTGGGAAGTGAGAACTGAGACACAGAAGCCACATCCACATAGCAAAATTAGAAATGGAGACTCATCTGAGATTTCACAATGCTTTCTCCTCTTAATTATATGATACAAGAAGATAGTAGCTACAGCTTAAGTACAAGCAACTACACAGACCGACTGATAAAAGCCTCTGCCAACAGAAGTTTCCTGGATCTTGTGCCGCACATCCATGGACAAAACGACATGGATCGAGGCAAGCTCCGATCAAAACCTGAAGGATCCTGTCTCTCACACACTTCCAGGTGCCTTTCAGTTTCGGCAGATGGGATGACTCACCAAAACCAAAAGAAAAGAAGAGGCAACTAAACAGAAGCACAGGCAGTGCTTAGGAGGGGAGGGATTGATGAACTGCCATGCTTGTAGAAAAGCACTCGGTTGTCTGTAACTACCTAAGTACGCGTGACTCTAGTACCTCTCGACAGTAGTAGTGGTGGTTACGTTGTGGTAATCATGGCGTTCTCCTTGTCAGCAGCTTCGTGGAGGCGTGCCTTGTAGCCCGTGTCATCGCCAACCTTGCTGTTCCACGCAGGCACCTTCAACGTCTCGTCGTGCGCGTAGACGGTGTAGCCGTGTCCGTCCCTCGGTGGCGCTGCGGTCCGCGCGTCGTTGTAGGCTTTGCGCCTCGCTTCATCGGCGGGCTGGTGGTGGTGGTAGGACGCCACGTCGCCGTCGCCGTGGTGGCCTTCGCCGAGGTGGCGGTTGCCGTTGCGCCGTTGGGCGTGGTGGGCGGCGGCGCTCCTCGCCGACGAGCGGTTGGGCGTCTGAGGCGCCTTCACGACGTGCGCCTTGGGCGTCGGCTGGTCACGGCGGCCGAAATCCTCGTCGTCGCCGCCGAAGCACGAGTTGAGCCTGAAGCACATTCTTGCTGGTGCGCGGATGATGGATCACTCGACCTGCTGGCTGCGTCTTCTTGTTTTGTGTGTGTGTTTGGTAGCTAGCTGTACTGAGGAGGCTTAGCTTAACCAACTGGATAACTGGAGCTAGTAGTGGTGGTGGTGGTGTCGCTGATGCCGTGGAATGGCAGTGCGATGCGGCATATATACCCGAGGCCGAGCTCAGCCCAGTAGTAAAAGCGGGTCGGGTGTCCACACATACCCGGCCCGATCGATCAGGTTCGTCCAAGTCCTGATGCGCAGAGAGCGTGGCCGCGTCGCCGTTTGCAGTGGTGCTGGTGAATCGAATCGAGTTGCCAGGCTGAACGCGACGCGTCGTGCTGGGCGGCGTCGCGCGCGGCAGCATCGTCGGGTGAATGTCAATGATGCCGCGGACGGACCGGCTTGGGTCTGCCATGGCCGGCCGGTTGATGCGTCTTGTTTCCTCGGCCTGCTGCGCTGCAACTCGGCAAGGCTCGCTGCTGCCGATGCTCCCTCCATGTTGATGATTCTCACTGACTCGCCGGACCACAGATTTCCTCGTCGGTGTTCTGACAGCGAGCACTGCACGATCCAAATCCTGTCAGTGCTACCAAACTCTGGCAGCTAAAATTTGGCGGTTGTTAGCTTCAAACGAGATAGGCCAGTTTTGCATACTCGATCAAAATCAGCTAATGATAAGAGTGCGTAACCTGTCTATCGGATGTAATTGCTCGTTCACCCTTGTGTTTCCGGGGTGAAAATTTCGTTCTCCGAATAATCTGTTAGTTCAATTGACACGTCAATGCCTTAGGGGAGTCTCTGGTCATGAGACCTCAAACTTCAATGTCCACACTTGCTTCTTTGACCATACTGTTCAGGGAAGACTATTTGACCATTGACTGGCTGGGTGATTGGGTCTACTATCTAAGTTCAAGATTATGTTATCTGGTGGTTTTCTTTTTTAACACTTTGATTAACTTAGATCATTCTTCTCAAAAAATTAACTTGAATCATTTAGCCTCCACTTCGGGGAAATGACGTCATCAACCTCGAAGATAAACAACAATTTCGACGTCAAAATTACATGAGCACATCACGTGGCACGAGGGAATATGTGAATGCATTAGTTTTAGTATGCAATAACAAATGGATAATCACCGGTCCTTGCTTCTGCATGCCATATGTTGCTGCTTGTGTTTGTGCCTTTATTCTCCTACAAGCTGGGTGGAATCTGCTGCTCTCTAACTTCACTGGGGCGAAATGATTGATCAGCCACAATGTGCTTAAACAAGAAGAAACCAAAGGCATGGAGTACATTCTTGGCAGAAAGGCGGAACAACATTTCGGTCGCGGACAAATTGCAGGGTGACAGCAAGGAAAGATACGCACCCCAAATTAGATATCGATCTATGAAGGTGATTGTCCACCGAAAGTCCTAATTATTGGAGATACTCCTAGTTAGGGATTATCACCACTGGTTAATTTTTGGTTTGATCGTGCAAGATCTGAAGATCTCATGAAAATCCTCTGAAAATAACATCATCTCGCTGGGAGATCGAACAATTGGATTTCTCATGATCATAGAGATTTCTTTTTGTATATTCCGTGCAGGGAGCACAGGATCGAATAACGTCAGTAGTGGTTGTCACCACTGACGGGCCCCTAGTTATGGCCCGTCAGTGGTTTATCCCTCCACTGACAGATTCATATTATTATGCCCGTCAGTAGTTCCCTTTCAGGGATTAAAAAGAATAAATTACACATTACAGCCACCATTACACATTACACATTACATTCATTACATTTATTACACAAATAAACAAGTATTTCTATATGCATCAGCACTTCAGCACAGATCACCATTTCTATATGGTTGTTTAAGAACAAGTATTGCTTAAGAGAAATTTGCAGAATTCCACCCACAAAAGAATTTGTCTGAGAAGGAAAAGGTACTTCTGCAAATGCTTCTCAACCTACAAAGACAATTGAGTGAGACTTAAACTCATGCAAAGCTCCCTGTGAACAATGTTCAGAACATCAAAAATATTTCTTCTATTAACATGCAAAGCTATTGCTTGAAACATGAGTAATTACACAAACAAACTTTATGAAGATTATGAAGATTACAGATACCGATTGCTAAATTGACATTCAGAACATTATGAAGATTGAATCTAATTGAACAAGAGCTGGCATCAGAGGCTTTGCAGTTTTGGTGCACGTACCATCTGTCCTTGCTTGGCCACCTTCTTGATCTCTGCAATGAGCTTCTTCTCCTGAGTTTGCAGACCTTGCCTCTCCCTCTCAATCTCCCTGATGGATTTATACGATGTCCAGTGTTCACCACACCACACCATCTGATAGACCTGCCAAAAAATCAAACTACTTTTCTTACAAAAGAAACAGAATTTCTCCCAAATGAAGCATTGCATCATACACTTCAATCCGAGCCCACCAACTACAACCTTGGAAAAGCTCTATAAGAAATTCCAACCTAACAAGGAATCGATCAATACATCCACTTCCATCAGCAGAGACCAATCAGAGAGCTCTAATCTACGGGCAATCGAAGTAGAGCGCTCTAATCTACGGGTAATCAAACAAGTTCCTCCTCAATCCAACTCCTCACCTCCGCCTGCCCTCCCCAACGCGCGATCCTAACCACTACCCACAGATCTAAAAGCACGAAACGCATCCGTGTATATAGCTGCGAAGCAGAAACGGAGGGGAGAAGAAACGAGATCGATCTCTCTGTACCTGCTTGGAGGTCTCCAGGAGGAGGATGCCGGCGGCGGTCTTCTTGGGCTGCACCAGCTTCTCCACCAGAACCCGGTTCAGAGACGGGATCAGCCGCTTCGCCATTGGTGCTCTTCTCGTCTTCTTAAGGAGCAAGTTGATGGGCTTGGTCGTAGTGCGTGCGGGGAAGGGGAGAGAGAAGCCGGCGACGGTGTCCGAGGAATAATAGCACGGCTTGGGGAGGGAGGGCGTCCGGCTGCAAGGAGGAGGTCGACCGGCTTGGGGAGGGGGCACGGAGAAGGAGAGGGGGGCGCCGTTTCGGGAGAAAGGAGGAGGGAGGGGGGGAGAGACAGAGTTAGGGTTAGGGCAAGGGAAGACGGCTTATATAGATTGGGCCAAAATATCACTGACGGGCCGTAATTCGGGCCTGTCAGTGGTGTAATAAACTCTACTGACGGGCAATAATAACGCCCGTCAGTAATTATTTTTTCTTCTGAATTTGAACCGTGTACTGAAATAATCACTGACGGGTACATGTTCGCCTGTCAGTGGTGTACGGTACCACTGACGGGGATTTTATGCCCGTCAGTGAAGACTATGCAGGAGAGATGTTTTCTAAGGTAGTGACATCAGCAATTATCATACATGACATGACCTAGAGTTAGCTGATGCCGCACCTTTGTAGATGGCCTGATATTCTGAAAGAGAAGTTGGTGTAGTTAGTGCTGTTTTAGTTAATTAATTCGTACATACTCCCCGCAGTTATCCTCAAAAAGATGATTTTGCATGCGGCATAAAGCACACTTTTTGGATACGTATATCACCCAATGCAAGCATGCAAATTAAAGACGATTATTCGAAAAACAACTCGCTTTATAATGATTTTTACGTATAAAGAACATATCACATCTACTAAAATTATGGAGCCAATAGTTAATACTATTTGATTCGGAGAATCACTGCCTAACAGAATGTGATCTATGTACCACGTTTCACTATATTATGATATGATAGTTAGTGCTGCAAGAGTTTGTGAAAATCTACATCCATGATATTGGTAAGTGTCCATGCTCGAACGTCAATACACGTAGAGAATACAGTAGTTATTGGCATAAAGAGAGAAACATCAACAACAGTATATATTCCAGAAGAGAAAGAAAAAAGAGAGATTCTGACGCAAAAAATATTAGTTGTTGGCATAAGCGGCCCGCGTGAGTGAAACTGCAGTGTACTGACTTTTTTAAGAGAGTATAAGTACAGAGGATACGCACACACTACGTATTTTTCAGAGGCACAAGGGCCTCATAGAGCGAACTCTGCCGTTAGTCCACTAGCCTATCCCTTAACCTCAGGTTACTACTACAACCATATGCTAACTGGTTTCGTGCTCAAACAATAGCAAGATAATCGGGTTATTAAACTTATTTAGATAATGGAAGAAAATCTCACCTATGGTTACACACAACTTGCAATGTATACGACTGGCGTACCAGATCGCTTGTCCTGGCTTCTTGTTATTCACTTATTTCCTTGTGCCGCATGAGGATAACTTTCTTGGCCGACTAGAGCAAGATCTCACGAAAGGATTGAGCCATTGGGATTATTGGGATAGAGTATTGGTTTTGTATATTCAGTGCGAGCTGCATTCGATAGAACTTGGCGCAGACATGGATCACCAGCCAAAATGGGGAAAAGGTAGTAATATTCCGAAAAGGCGGAGTTTCTAAATTCGCGGAGTTCATTGCTCTCCTATATTATACTCGGGCCATTATTCTCGAAAAGGATTTTCAGTACTACCAGAATGAGGCACGCTTTTGTGGATTCGTATATGGCCTAAAGCAAGGCTAAGATGCACAAATATTGAAAGACTTCGCTGTCTAAATGGTCGGCTGAAGTATACTTAATCGTCTCCAACAAAATTCTGGAACCATTGGTTCGATATGGAGAATCAATAGCACGATCAAGTGTAATGTCTGTATGATGCAGAGCGGCAACAACCAGCTTAGAGAAAGTAAACCGTGTACGTATATCGCAACAGCAGCACTCAAAGCTGTAACACGCCTGAGGCTGAAACCACAAATACGTACTGGTAAAGCATGCTGCTAGTGTTCGTATGCGCATAAACTTACATGGATCGACGATAGGTAGCAGCAGCAGAAGACTCTCCTTAAGTTGCGAGGGGGCAGCTGCATGCTGAGCTCGCCTCGCAGACAGGCAGCTGGTGTGTCATTCATTCAAGTCTCTTCTCCTTAACCTCATTGCTGTGCACTTGTGCAGTGCACTGTTGGTGCTGTTCCTCTCTTGTGTACTGCTCCGTCATTGTTACTCACTTGCTCCGGTAGTAATTATTAATTAACCCCTGCACTGCAGCAACTTTACAGGCTCCTTTCACGATCCATCATAGAAGCTGTGGCTGCCTGTCTCATCCTGTACGCTCTCTCTCAGCTACTACCCCAGCATTGCCAATTTATTACCGTCCCCAGATCCATTAAATTGCTTGCTCCCTCTCGTTGGTACATTGAACTGTACAAAACGCAGTAATCCCCTGCACTGCGAGGCACACTAACTAAGCGCTCGTGTTTTACTGACCATCGTCCCGTGATCATCTTTCGTGCATCTGCACTCTCTGAAATTTACGTCTGCGGTCGACTTATATGGGTTTATGTACTCCTCGATCAGTAAATGCCCAACTGCTGCTTGAGCTCTCCATTCGCTTTCTTTAAATTCTACTTTAAATAGGACATCTATTACACCGTGACGGTTTGAATCTATCTATTTCTATTATACACTAAAAGCAGAATAGAAAAAATAGAGATAGACTAAAAATTCACACAAAAAAGCAAAATATCCGATCGTTAATTTGGTGTACCATTTTATTATTAGTGAACTACAACCGATAGATCTTCATAACTGTACCTAAATAGATCACAATCGATAGATCTACATAACTGCACCTAAACAGATTACAGCCGATAGATCTACATAACTGTACCTAAACAGATCACAGCCGATAGATCTTCATAAACTGTACCTAAATAGATCACAGCCGATAGATCTTCATAACTGTATCTAAACATATCACAATTGATAGATCATCATAATTGTACGTAAACAAATTGCATCTGATAGATCATCATAACTGTACCTAAATCTCGCGATCTGAATTCTTATTTCCGTACTAATTTAATATCATATGTATGGATAAAAAATAAAAATAATTAAAAATATTTTCCGTGCAATTGCGTGGGACACCGTGCTAGTTAGATTAAAAAAAATGCAAAAAAGATAAAATTTACTCTTCTCGATAGAACTACCACTCCTGCCTACCAAAATGTTATGCTCCTAGCTAAATCAGCGACTAGTGGCAATGCAGAGGACGAGTGCATCATGCATGGACCAGAGCTAGGAAGCTCGAAGTTTACGCAATCTTGGATCGAGTTTATATGCGTCAGGTACAACAAATGTACAAGGATGTAGATGGCGTGTCTTGCTGCGGTAGCGCTGTGCGTGAGCATTAGAGGAGCAAACCCGTGGACCGAACGAACCATGATTAATGTTGGTTGGTTTTCTGGACGATGCAGGAAGGGTAGTAAACAGCAGCACGTAGGAGTAACTAAATTAGCTCCAGGACAAGACGCCAACAATTAGCAATCACCGGAATTCCTAATTCGAATCATATGGGACCAAAGTATTCATCGAGAGCAAGAACGTTGGTTAAAACCATCTCCAGGACCAGAGTAGATGGCAAGGCAACCACAAAAATGACGTCATCTCCGCTAAATCCCCTTCCTCCATACATTCGCTCTCCCCACCGCAACCAACAGCCTTCACTTCACTTCACTTCACTCAGCTCAGCTCCGCTCCAACCACCCAAGCCACCCCACCATGCAGCCACCCATCCTCCCGCTCCTCCTCTTCCTCCTCTTCGCCTCCCCGACCCCGGCTCTCTCCCGCCACCGCTCGCCCGCCGCCGAGACGCTCGACGTCGCCGCGTCCCTCTCCCTCGCTCGCGCCGCCGTCTCCACCGACGCCCTCCCCCTCCACCAGTCCGCCGTCGATGACGCCCTCGATGGTGACCGCTCGGCGCCCGGGGCAGGGAGCCTCACCCTGCGGCTCCACTCCAGGGACTTCCTGCCGCAGGAGCAGGGCCGGCACCACAGCTACAGGTCCCTCGTGCTCGCCCGCCTCCGCCGCGACTCGGCGCGCGCGGCGGCCGTGTCGGCGCGCGCGGCGCTGGCGGCGGACGGGGTGTCCGGGGCAGACCTGATGCCAGCCAACGCGACGCCGGTGTTCGAGGCGTCCGCGGCGGCGGCGGAGATACAGGGCCCCGTGGTGTCCGGGGTCGGGCAGGGCAGCGGCGAGTACTTCTCCCGCATCGGCGTCGGGAGCCCCCCGCGGCAGCTCTACATGGTGCTCGACACCGGCAGCGACGTCACCTGGCTGCAATGCCAGCCCTGCGCCGACTGCTACCAGCAGTCCGACCCCGTCTTCGACCCCTCCCTCTCCACCTCTTACGCGGCCGTCAGCTGCGACTCCCCGCGCTGCCGCGACCTCGACGCCGCAGCCTGCCGCCGCTCCACCGGCGCATGCCTCTACGAGGTCGCCTACGGCGACGGCTCCTACACCGTCGGGGACTTCGCCACCGAGACGCTCACGCTGGGAGACTCGGCCCCGGTCTCCAACGTCGCCATCGGCTGCGGCCACGACAACGAGGGGCTCTTCGTCGGCGCCGCCGGCTGCTAGCCCTGGGCGGCGGCCCGCTCTCCTTCCCGTCCCAGATCTCCGCCACCTCCTTCTCCTACTGCCTCGTGGACCGCGACTCCCCCTCGGCGTCCACCCTGCAGTTCGGTGACTCGGCCGCCGACGACTCCTCCGGCGGCGGCGGCGGCGTCGTGACCGCGCCGCTCCTCCGCAGCCCTCGCACTAACACGTTCTACTACGTCGGCTTGTCCGGCATCTCCGTCGGCGGGGAGACCCTCTCCATCCCAGCCTCCGCCTTCGCCATGGACAACCAGGGCGCCGGTGGCGTCATCGTGGACTCCGGCACGGCGGTGACCCGGCTCCAGTCCTCCGCCTACGCGGCACTCCGCGACGCGTTTGCCCGGGGCACGCAGTCCCTCCCCCGGACCTCCGGGGTGTCGCTGTTCGACACGTGCTACGACCTGTCGGGGCGTACGAGCGTGGAGGTCCCGGCCGTGGCGCTGCGGTTCGAGGGCGGCGGGGAGCTGAAGCTGCCGGCGAAGAACTACCTGATCCCGGTGGACGGGGCCGGGACGTACTGCCTGGCGTTCGCGGGGACGAACGGCGCCGTGTCCATCATCGGGAACGTGCAGCAGCAGGGCACGCGCGTGAGCTTCAACACCGCCAAGGGCACCGTCGGCTTCAGCAGCAACAAGTGCTAGCTCAGCTCGGCTGAATGAGCTTGCTTAGCTTAGCAATGGAGTGAGTGATTTAGTGTGGTGAGTAATTAAGTGGAGTGGAGTGGTGTGGGGCTTTGGGGAAGGCAAAGGCGAAGACAAATGCCAGCCGTGTTTGATGGGTCTCGTCGTCTTTGTTGATGGGTTCGAGTTCGGGTTCTGCATGGATGTGCGTGGGTGGTTTGGGGCAAAGACGAATTTGTTCATGAGTTATTTCTTAGTATGTTTCAAATAGAGATTTCGATTCCTTCGAAATAAGTTGAGCCAGTTTCAAACACATATATACCTACTAGCAGTAGTTTGCAAGCGTGATATACTACATAATAGTTCCTGTAACGCTACTCCTCTAGTGACAAATGAGAAGCTGATGAAAAAGATGGATCAAAGAAGGCTAATGCCTCCATCTACCGAAGCTTAATTGGAAGCCTCCTATATTTGAAAGCAACAGTGGTTAGATGGAGGATGCATCTTATGAGGTAGGGACGGCGACTGGTTACGTTGTCGCTTTGATCCACTTTGTTTGCTTTATCCAGCTAGGAATAGCTAATATGCTCGCCGGTAGTTATAGCTACTTCTTCGGATCCAGGAAGATGGCACTCAATTCGGTTCTGGTCATTCCAGTTGATTACTCCACTCCAATTATTTACTCACCACGCTAGGATAGTTTTTTTCTTTTCTTTTGACAGGAATTAAGTTTCTCTCCTAAAATTCACCGGCGGCGCCACGGCCGAGGAGCTGGAGATGGACAAGTACAGTGCACGCGAGCGTTCTCATCCGCAAGGTTGCATTGCATACATCACATTGTTCTCAAACCCAGTAAGTACATACTTGCTTTTCGTTTTGTACCATGAATGAGAGAGATCATACCAGTAGTACACAAACCCAGGAGAAGAAAGGGGACGAGGCCTGCATCCTGATTACCACGACTCCTCGTCAATTAATCAATGAGATTGGTAACCGTTACTGTGCACACTTTGAATGCACCTGGTGCATGGGACCCCATGCCCACCTGCTTAATTGCTCGCTTGTCCCCGCACCGTCCTTGCATGCCTCCAACAATCAATGTTACCGGCCACTTTTGATTCGATAGAAAATTTTCTAATTCCTGCGATAATCAAACCTTTTTCATAAAATCCTGCAAAGTTTACGTGAAATTTCTGAAAATCAAGAGGGCCCCTACCATTCCCTCTTCCTCCATGCATGGCTGGAAGTAGCAGGTCGCGAGCTCTACCACTTCTCCTCCCATGGCTGCACCCGCACGCACGCACAATGCATTGTGGCACATCGCGTGTCCTGCGCGCCGCTCACTTTGCATCGCGCTATCTTTCCATACGGAAATGAAATTGAGCAGAATAACAGGTCCACATGTACGACAGCCGCTTATTTTTAAAAATTATAGTTAACTTTTTAGGCCACTTAGTCTCAATCCGACAGTCAGTTCTAAGTCCACTTTTTCTTCTTCGTCTTAGCGCCCACCCTTCTTCTTTATCCTGCTTTTATCATCACCTCTCCAATCCAACCTCGTCGTCATCGATATCATTGTCTCTGGCTCGTCGTGTTCGGTGACTGCCACCGCCTCTCCAATCCAAGCTCGTCTTCACCAATGCCACCGCCTCTGACTTATCGTATTTGGTAAGTCTTTCCTTTAAATCCTCTCTACTTCGGTGAACCTTTCATCCTAACCACCTTTAATCATAATCCCTAATTTCAATGAAATCTTTTCTCTCGGCTCTGTCGTCATCGTCGTTCTCCTATGGCCGGTGGCTCCGACTCTCGCTGTCACTGCTCCTCATCACTTGCCGCTCTGTCGTAACCACTTCATTGAGCTCACCAAATTGAAAAGGTGTCGGGCAAAGCAAATACGACAGAACATGTATGTATGCATGCATGTGGCCGGGTGTGCACGTTCTTGTCGTGCATCTCGACGGCAGCTGAGAGGCCCCCAACCAGGACGCTGGTGGTTACACTGTTCCGTGTCATAAGATCTGATTAGAAAATGACAGCAGTCGAAAACATGCATGCACGCATGATGCGTCTTGACCTGAGGTCCAAAAGAAAGACAGCAGGAGCTAGTGGTTGGTTGGTACCACGAGTTCATCGGCCACCTGGAATCTTCGCATAAATTAAACTGGCGGGCAACCCGTGTATATAGGGGGCTAAATTTTTTACATACCATTCGTCGAGCTTGGTCTGATCTTTTGAGGAGTGGTTTTTATATGGAGAACCACCGTGCGTATCATCATCTGTTTTGCAATTTTTGATTGAACACCAGCATTTGAAGTGCAGGATCCAACATTAATTCATCTTTTACTAGCCACAGATAGGCATGCCCAAGCATAGTACTACTCCACGCTGGAATGGCCAGAACACGGTTGGCCACATGGGAGCCTGTCCATGGGGTTCATCCACGTGTGTCGCCATGTGGACGTGGCCTCCCCTCCGCAGTCCACGCGAGCACTACGCAGACCTGGGGCCCACCACGTCCTGTGCTCCGACCCCACCACTTGCCAGGCCGGGCCCTTTTTTTTCTTATTCTTCCTCTTCTCTGTTGCTCTTGATTAGGGTCTTCCCAGTGCTCCACGGTGTACAGGTACTAAGAATACCACATAGACGAAAAACTGATGTGACAAAATAATTAAGAAGGAGAGAGAGCACTTTAGTGACCCTAGAAAGAAACGATGCTAAACGCGCGGACCTATACAAAACGTCTATGTGACATCTATGCATTAGAGAATTTATTTGCTAAATAACTAAATGAAGAAAACTTAGCTAAAAAAGTTAAACACCTATGTATTAAAAAATTTACTTGCTAAGTCCTTTCATATACTTAGCATCTCATCTAAACATCTGTGCATTGCATTGGGAGAGGCCTTAGTGCTACTCATTTGGTCATCTTTTACCTCGTCGTCGCCGTCGTCAAAGCACGAAATGCGAGGCTGGTTTTCAGCGTGGTCCGTCATGCTTATCCATTGATTTTCTCCCTTTTTGTTAAGCCCCACTGATCTTCTTTGGGGCAAAGTTTGACTGGAAAGTGCATATATATGTATGTACGGATGACAACTTCAGCTCAGCTTTCTCTTCACCTTTTATCTCCATCGTTTTCGCGACTTCTCTTCCATTGCCCAACCTTGAGCTAGAAGGATCACACACTTAGTTGTACAAACTAAAAAGAAGAGGCAAGTAGCTACAAGTGACTCGACTCCTAAGATCACATTGTCTACTACTCATATGGCATCATCCAGATCTGAAATCATGAACTGTGGAAGGCCGTTTCGTGATGAGTTTTAGCGCGGGGGCGACGGGCATGGCCGAGGTCCGGTGTATGGGCATGGCCCGGCCATCGTGGCCCCGCGGGATTCCTCGAGTTATTCCCTGCACGACACGAGAAAATCTGGTGTTTTGGCCCGATCCACCCGTTTTCCCTCTTCACGGACACGCGCAACCGTCCCGAACCGTGAATTCCCGAGCGAGACCCGCACGGCGCGGCCATCGCCATCCACACTCCTTCCTTGTGAATCTCACCAGCAATTTATAATAGCGGGAGAAAAAGAAAGAAAATTCGGAGGAAGAAGGGAGAGGAGAGGTGGTGGGTGAGTGGCAGGCAGATCCCAGCAGCTCCTTCTCCACGGGGAAGAAAGATACCTACTTTTCGTTTTCTTTTCTCGGCGACGAGATCATCTCACAAGGTACGGATGGATCGAGAATCTGCGTGTTCTTGGATTGTTAGTTAGCTACCTTGCGCTTCCCCTAATCTTGTGCGAGATCTGCGTGCCTTGTTAATCCGTGCTTAGCTAGAAGTAGTACTTCTGGCTAGGGAAAACGTTGATATATCTAGTTCTCACTCTTGGTCATATTTATCCAGATTATGATTTCAGGTAATTTTGTCTTTATAACGAGTGTGTTCTGTATAATCTGGAAGGAAGGATATTGGGTAATGTCATAGTCAGCTTTCTTGGGCGATATGGCAACCCGCTTTTGTCCTTTCCAACCAGCATAAGGGGGTGTTGTCAAATGGCATGACAGACGGATTAATAGCCGTTGCTCTTTGAGCAGAGAGTTCAATTCTCTCCATTTCCCTTGAACTTTTTGGGTATTTGACGGAGCTGTAACTTTCTTGAGGTTTCCTTGCTGTCATGTGACACATGCATGATGGGATGACCTTCAGATTAAATTTAACATCCTGTTTGTCAACATTTGTTCGCTTAGCAGTGCTGTTCGGGCACACTTATTCTTCATAGAAGAGGACTGGGACAGTTTCAAGCAGATGCTAGACACCTACTTATCGGAGGCTTCTACTGTAATGCTTTCATGAATTTTACTCTTGGTCAATAGTCAATATGCATGTCTGTAAACATAAGCATACGCAAATAAGTTTATGCCTGTAAACATAAGTCGCAACTCTGTTATCACTCAACTAACTTTCAAATGATATTGAGACTGTTTTCCTTTCACTGGTTTGATTTGCTTAACCTGAAATTGGACTATTGTTCAGCTATGGGCAGCAAAAAATGAGGGAAGTTCTCTTCTGGACAGTATGACTAAAGCTATTGATGAGGTGAGCATTCACAAAATGCTTAGTTCAGAAAAGTCGGTAGTCCTATATTCTACTTCTACACCTTATTTTGTAGGTTATCAAAATCAGAGAGTGTGACATCTACAGCTATAACCCAGACTCGGATGGAGATCCATTTCTAGAGAAAGGAGCCATGTACGATCAGCTTATCTACAGAAATCATGTTTGCATTGAACTTAAGCACTCAAAAGGATGCTCTAATATGGAAAGGGCATTCTATTTTTCTTGTAGATGGTCGATCAACTTTTTCTTCTACAATCGGAAGCTAAAGCGAGTAGTGAGCTTTCGGTGCAGTTGTACTAGGTAGGCGCATGCTTTTTACGAAAGGACACCATATGAAATGTTCTGAAACTACATGAATTACTGAAATGTTCTGAAACTACAAGAATTACTGACAAATTGCTATTCTACCACAGCAAATTAGCAGGAGATGATTTCCTAGCTGGTGCACTATCCGATGGTGAGGAGGAAGATGCATTGATTGACATGGACATATGACTGATTCCGTTCTGCTTGGAACATGACCAACCGACCAGTGTGACCTGTTTGTGTAATATAGCACGTATTGCGGCAGTTCCCGGTAGGAAATTAACTCTTAGCGTGACTTTATCTGTTTGGAGAGAATACACTGTGGTCTCTGGTGCTCCTGTTTATCTTTGTAGATTCAAGATTTGACGCAGAGCTTTCAATCTGCGAAGCTTGAACTGGCAAGTTTATTTGTTAGGTCTTATAGTAATGTCTGGAAATTCGAGTTTGAGTCTTGTCCAGTTGAACAACGAATGTAGCAATAATATGTATGTAAATTGAAGGGTCAAATTTGCTCCATCACCTATACCTATTCAATCTATGAGCTGTTTGCAGTGCAATGATATAATTAAGAATCGGCAACAGTGCAGAGGTACCAGCTTGGACGGCCTCCGGTCACGCCAGTCGGATAGGATCCGCTCCTCCTCCACCTCATACTCTGCCACTTCTTCGTCAGGGTCCGGCGTTTCTGCCGCTTCCTCCGCCGGATCCTCGTCCGTTCGTCGTCGCATCGGGAAGCCGTATCCAATATCTCTTCCACATCACCCTCTTGCCTATCCCTCCATTGCCTATCTTATCCATCATCTCTGCCACAAACTCCCTCCATCACCGGCCAGTCTTCCATCGCCGCCGCCGTCACTCACCTCTCTGCTATCGCAAGGAGAACTTAGATCGATCTTGGCTTCTCCGCGAACTGGGTTGCCAAGGGGAGCGCGGCAAACTCTTCTAGCGTAGACGCAGGAGTTAGACACAAGGTCGGATACCACATGGATCAATCAGGGCATTGTTTCCGTGGGTTGCATCACAAGGTCGCCATCGGATCACGGGCCACCACAGACTGCATGCTGCATATCGTATCATCTTTTTTGGTTTTTGAAGCAGCACATCGCATCATCGTTCTCCTGATAAAAAAAATTACTTGATCTGAAGCAGGGGTCAGACGAAGCTAGCATGCTTGCCTGCCGTACAGGCACACTCTCTCTCTCCAGCGACACAAGGAATTGTCACTTACTATAGTACTACATTTCTTACTCTAGTTCCACAGTGCAGATCCCGGCACGACGCCGGCCGTTTGGCGTCTTCCGTGCCACAGCTTAGCTCGGTCCCGTACAGTACCCTCGTGAAGGAATGAAGCTACTGTATATCTATATATGTATATATGCGGACTCCAAAGCTAGGCACATTACTTTAGTCCGGAGTTGCTCTTAAAATGATGAGAGTATATATCCTGCTGTGCTGTGTCTCGTGTGTAGATTGATGTAAACTAGCTCTGGTGAGACGATCGATGTTGATGCGTACATGAAGAATTCTTTTTTGCGGTTGCCAAGCTCTTGTCCGGCGTATGCCTACCTGGCGCCTTACATTCTTCTTCAGTCCAAGTATCAGTAATCTATTCATGGCTTCAACTTGATGACGTTACTGTGAATGGGTCCTGCGTGATCATCAAAATACAGTCAGTGACGGCCAATCTGCCTGGGTGCTATCTAAGAAACAGTAGCAGCTTCGATGACAATACGTACATTTTTCGAGCAAGTGACACTTGCGACTCTGTTAAGTACGTATAGCGACTGCCTCGGTCCCATGTGCTCGTAGAGATGAGAGAAATAGGGTGGAAGTTAACTTGTATACTACCCCCTCGTTTCAAGATAAACAAGTTTTTGATTTTACACAAACTCTAATATGTAACTTTGACCATTACCTTTTAGATGAAAATATAAGTAAAATATTATTAAAAATCTATATTATGATAAATCTACTAGTACCATTTCTCTAACTAATTTAAATTATCTTTAATTAATTAATGTAAAAAGTAAAAAAAATAACTGAACGCTGTCTGAAAAGATATGTTTCTAAAATAAGAGGGAATACCATGTAAAGTGCAGCCGGGCAAGGAGACTATGGCCTATGGTGGAGAGGCGCGCGCACGTCGCGGCACGACACCAGAAGATGCATGCAGAGCTATCGTTTCTCTTCCTGCCGCTACATCATTATTACGCGTACGTGGCACACTGCCAGGCCTCCTCTCCAATTATTTGGCGCACCTTATTACTAAAGCGTGTGATGAAACACTGGTGCCCGAACACAGTTTTTTGAAACCGGAGCAGCTACTTGCTCCGATGCCTAAAATATAAATAATATCTCCTCTTTTTTAAATAAAATCTTTTTAATGTTAAGTATAAAAATTAAGAGTAATCTTAAGTATCTATATCTATATCTATACTATATATAGTGTACTAAATTTAAACTAGACCTGGTAAGCAATATGAGCCATTGATCTCATAAATTCGACGACTGAGATTGGAGGGATTCGCGTGAACAGTACCCGTGAACACTATCTATAGTACTCTATGAATAGTACCATCTATAGTACCTGCATGTATTACACTTACTGTTTGCTATATTAAAAGTATAGAAAAATCTGTATTCTAAAAAAATTAAAGGCTAAAAGTATTTTTATTTTGAAACGGAGGGAGTAGCTTCCGCTCAACCGACTGAATTTTACAGCGCTGGCTCACGTCAACCGACTTCCCCTTTGTTACTGCCCGCTTCTCATCGATCGGACGGTGTCGCAGCCAAAGCCCCAGCACGGCCGACGCTTGGCAGCCGTCCGATCCTCCAGCGCGATCAGATCCAACACCGTCGTCTCCTTCCCCCTACCACCCACTCCGCCCCAAACCCCCCTAAACTCTAGTTGAGAGAGGCGCACCAATCCTCCAATCCCCAATGCAGCTTCTCCTCCTCCTCCTCCTCCTCCTCGCCACCGCCGCCGCCCGGCTCGCGCGCGCCTCCGACGACCCCTTCCTCTCCGGCGGTAAGCTCTCGCACTACCACCCAAATTGAGCTCGAAACGACCCCTGCGTGCACTGACGCTCTCTCCCTCCCCCGCGCGTGCAGCGCAGGCGAACCACAGCTACAACATCGACTGCGGCGGCGCGGCGGACTTCACCTCGGCCTTCGGCCGCCGCTGGCTCGCCGACCGCTACTTCTCCGCGGGGGGGCAACGCGGGCATGGTCGCCGAGCCGCACCGCTTCCCGCAGCCGCAGGAGCGCACGCTCCGCTTCTCCCACCCTCCTCCGCCGGCAAGTCCTCCTGCTACTCCCTCCCCCTGCCCCCGGGCCGATACTACCTCCGCCTCTTCTCCGTCTACGACAACTACGACTCCAAGCTCCGCTCCCCCTCCTTCGACGTCTCCGCCGCCGCCACGCTCGTCCTCTCCTTCCGCTCACCCTGGCCCGAGACCGCCGCGAGCTACGGCGCCTACTCCGACCTCATCTTCCCCTCCTCCTCCGCGACCACCGACGTCTGCTTCTACTCGCTATCCACCGACGCCCCCGTCGTCGCCTCCATCGAGGTCTCCCCCGTCCACCCGCTCGCCTACGACGGCGCCACCACCGGCGCCGACCTTATCCTCGTCAATTACGGCCGCCTCACATGCGGGAACGGCCTCTTCGGCCCGGGCTTCACCAACGACTCCGACGCCTTCTCCAGGGTGTGGCAGGCAGGCGTCGATTTCCGAAACAATGACCTCACTTACGACGCCATTACTGCTGGCGGGAGGAAGATTTACGGCAGCAACCAGCCGCCGAATTACTTCCCCACGAAGATGTACAGGTCTGCGGTGACGACGGGCGGAGACGCCGCGAATGAGATCGAGTACCTGATGCCGGTGGACACGAGGCTGTCATACATGGTCTGGCTGCACTTCGCGGAGATTGATTCCGGGATCACGTCACCTGGGCAGAGGGTGTTCGACGTTATGCTGGCCGGGAAGAATGTGACGAGGATCGACATCTTCAAGCAGGTTGGAGGCTTCACGGCATTCAAATGGACGTACATTGTGGAGAATCTGACGAGCTCGACCATGAGCGTGAAGCTTGTGCCAGTAGTGGGACGGCCGATTCTGTGCGGGCTTGAGAATTATGCAATGGTGCCGCTTGAGACAAGGACGGTGCCAAACAAGGTAATGGTTTGGAGATCTTATCTATTTCGAGCTAGTTTTTTAGATAATGGAAGAGAAGTCTCCCCGGCCTCTGCCAGTTCGAGCTAGTTGGAGGCCAAGGCCCAAGGGCGTATTCTCTGAGTTTGTTGCGTTGGTTTTGGCAGTGGCTGCAATGAAGGCGTTGAAGGATTCGCTGAAAATTCCAGCAAGGATGGGGTGGAATGGGGACCCATGCGCGCCGAGGACGTGGGATGCATGGGAGGGAGTCACTTGCCATCGTGGTGACAAAGGGCTTGTGATCACTCAGCTGTGAGTGCTTTCAGTTTCCAGTGTTATTTTTATCCACTCTCTGTTTCACTGGAGTATTTCTGCTTTGCTGTCAAGCACTCATTAAACTATGTTTGATCTACCAACTGAGCTCCTGTTTTTCTCCGAAAAGATGATAGAATTATTTTTCAAACAAATGATGGTAGTGTTTGCAGATCACTGGAAAGGAAAGATAATGTAACAGTTACACAGAGCTAACAGCAACCAATCTACCTCAGTGAATGCTGATCTACTACTCAACCAATCTGAGTTGCACCGGAAAGCTCAACATAAATTTGAATTATGTTCAAAAAAATATGTCGTAATTGTGCATTCACTTTGAGCTACCGGTTTTTGCAGTGTTCTAATTCTAGTGCCAGTAGCTAAAAGTGTGCTGTCCTACAACATAGTAATTCATGTACATCAGTATCATTATGTGGAACTGGGATGAAACTTTAGGGTAGAAGTATCAGTGGACTATTTTCTTAAAGCATTGTTCAGTGAATGCTGATAATACCTGGTGAAAAGCTGAAATGGTTGCTGCTATAACTCGTATGTTGTTTTATTGGCCTCTACAGGGATCTTGCAAGGCAAGGACTAAAAGGTTTCATCACTGATGAAATAAGCCATCTGACAGACTTGGTAAGCTTGTAAGTATCATTGCACACACTTAAGTTGATTTCAATTTGATCCAGGTCATCTTTGGTATTTAGAGTTTCCGTGTATCTATGTTCTTGACCTTCCTGCTGGTATTAGCTTTAGGGGGCACATGAACTATAATTTTCAAACTAAAATTTTTGTAGCCTTATAGACAACTTTGTTCACTTTGGTTAGGACATCTGAGAGAAGTAATAAAATGGATAAAATTATCCTTCCCCTAAAAACTTAAATTATCTGTTAGTGAAGTATTTTCTTTCTACAAACTGAAACTAAAGTAAAATGCTTGTCATCAGAACAATGACCAAGAAATAGCTGTACAGAGTGTCATCTGGGAATAAATTAAATCTGAAACATCAATGACCAACAAATATTAGTACAGACTGTGACCTGGAAATAAATTATATCATAAACTTCAATGTGGAAAAAATTTATTGGAAGGTCCCAAAGTCAAAATACGACCAGCTGCACATGGATATGTAATGAAAGCATGCCAAGAAGTGGTAGAGGACTATGAGTAGCAATCCTCAACCTGGACAGGCATGATAACATGCATCTGGAATGAGCAGAATGGCTATGCCGACCCCACTGTCACCCACGCGGCCACGCCTACAATTGAAAGGTCTTTCAACAAAAATGGGCGAGCTATTTCATCGAGTTCAGAAATATCTTACTGGAGGTTTTATCCCATTTCTGATTAATGTAGTCACCTATAGTACTAGATTCAGCATATCGCCAAATGTTTTCGTTGATCCAGGATCTGTGGTCCTCACAGTCCATTTAATCACAAATTCACGTTTCATCTAGAACTTTATTTTTCAGAAAGGATGTGAGGGTAGTACTCTTTCCTTTTCAGACTATATCTGTGAGCTGGTAGTCCCAGGGTGTTGCTTTCCTTTCTGTAAGACCTCTTCAACTTTCGAATCAGAACCTGGGCTATTTGTGTCTGGTCTAAGAAACATCTCATTTCTTGAACTACAAAATTCCAACCCATGTGTAATTCATCCAGACCTAAAATTAAACAGCCTACGAGGTTTCATGAATTGGCGGTTCACCTGTGTGTTGTCGGTAGTGCTACAACCAGCGAGTAATCCACTTGATTTTGTATCGGGTTCGTCAGCCGTGTCCCCCTTAATTCAAGCCGCTGTGCAGATTTTCATTGCTTTTCCTACTTAATTGAATGTCAGCGCTCCTGTCCGATTCTGCAATACAAGCTTTCATGAACGCTAATACAGAGACAGAGACAAACTGAGTCCTTATTTTGCTTAACACCAGTTTCGGTCATGAACATTCTGGAATCTTCATAGGGGAGGCGAGCTCTAACCTAAACTTTTGATGTATGAACACCAAATGACCAAAAAGGATGCTCCAACTAGGATATAGATTCTGTAGGATTCCTCTAGAACACTATGTGGAGTTGCCTAGTTTGGCCTAGTGGAGCTAATGCTGAAAGGCTGGAGGGAGAGCTCTACCAAACAGTATCTGAGAAAGAATTTTTTTATCTGTAATGTTTTCCATCTTTTTGGAAAAATTACATTCATGAAATTCTGGTCAAATTGTCAATGCATGACACACAAATCAAGTAGTATTTCTCACAGATAGTCTTTTTGCTTTTGTATCCTTTGCTTTCAGATGATATAAATTCATCTCTCCAAATGACAAGTACAATGTTAAACTATGGACAGTAGTTGCATCGTGCCGTTGTCTCATTTACCAAGTTTCTCCAGTATCTGCTTGAACTGGTTCCAGATTTAAACGTCTGTGATAACAAGTTTACAGTTACATGTTTTTATATATGCTCATACGTTTCCTGAAAATGCTTGGTTCTAAACTATAGAAATATGTGCTATCTTACTTCTGTGGTTTACAGTGTGTGATCTCTCCTTGTTAAAATGTTAATTAATGTTCCGTTCTTCTTGGCCAGGAACTTGAGCTCTAATTCCTTGACTGGAAGCTTACCACTGGGTTTAGGCCAACCTTCACTTGCGACATTGTGAGTACAACAGTTCTTCGTTTATCGTAACACGCAAAATTGTAATGTTGCATGCTTTAGTGACAATATCTTAGCTGGTACATTGTCCACAACTGGAACTGAGTAAACAATAAACAATACTGATATACGGGATAGTATAACAATTGTACCGGTGAACATCAAGATCATTGGTCTCAATTTTCTGCCTTTCTGTGTCCGTGCATGGGTGGAGGGATAGTCTGAGTGTTCCAGATCTATCCTAGACAATTTGAGCATGTTGTTTTTTTCTATAGAAAAAGGAGTGTTGTTAGCAAATGTGATTTGATGTTTTGCTTGCTCATTCTGCCTTATTATTTGTGTTCATGTTTGTCTCTCAATTCCTGAACATAATGTATTTCTGTTCTTGTAGTTCTAACGCTTCTACAAGACCTGATTCTCTTATAAGTTATAATCATTACAAGTAATTGTTCTTTTGCTTCTTAGGGATCTGTCCTCGAACCAGTTTACTGGGATTATTCCTGTCACCATAGGCTCATCCAAATTACAGATTGCGTAAGAACATTGTTTGACCATATTATTCAATTTATTCATGAGATATTTTTGTAGCTTTTAGCTATCCGTGTATATGTATGTGTGTATATGTATGCACCAATACTAACTTACTAGTTCTACCTCTTGTGCAGTTTACTAAACAACAATCAACTCGATGGGCAAGTTCCAGAAAGACTTTATTCAACTGGCGTGCATGGTGGTGTGATAGAGTAAGATATCTTCACTATTTCATAGAACAAAATTTTCAATTTCTTCCTGTAAAGTTTGAATAGCATATCCAGCGGCAACCTTCAGGAAGAGTTACTGTACTTAGGTTGTTGGTCCCAGGCTCGCAAATGAGATCCAAGACTTCAGGGTTAGGTCTCATTATGTCATGTTGAGTGATATATAGATAACAATGTTGAAGTATATTCCTCATCGTTTTAGGCCTTTGGGTTAACTGGTTGGTGCATGCAACTTAGTAAACAAAGCTGTTTTTGGGACAATATGTTAGGCATCGATTAGCTAAATTGGAGACCTAGGGTGAGTTGCACGACATGCTACTAGGTTGAAAATATTCTATTATATATTACTTGCAACCAAACAAGGAGAGTTTAGGCATGCAAAGGGTGAGTGGGAGTTTAGCGTGAAAAGGGTGAGTGGATAGATTAAGTATCATGTGTTTAGATACTAGATAGATTGTGAACAACTAGCTGTGGTATGTAACCTTCATTTCATTCTGTCTTTTACAAGCATGCATTGTGTTTACAGTCTCTCAGGTAATAAAGGCCTTTGCGGGGTGCCTACTTTACCTGCTTGTGCATTATTCTGGGAGAAAGGAGGCTTGAACAAAACTGGCAAAATTGCACTTGGAGCCTCGTTTGGATTTCTTCTGCTTGTCATACTTATAGTGGTCTACATATTGTGCATAAGGCGGGGACCATATGACTACGATTTTGAGTTCCCTCAAGATTTGACTTGTAAGTATCTCATTTAACTCTTTTACCTTCACACTCGTTCAACTTTATACATGATTTACGTTGCTTCAACAACCTTCATTTCGATGTTTAAGGTTAGTGCCGTATTTAACGAACTGTACCTCAGCCCATCCGTATCAGTTATCGATTTATTGTGCCATTTTCAAAAAAATTGTTGGGATTCTTGTTTACTTAAGTAGCGATGTAGCAGATATATCTAGCGATGTAGCAGATATATCTACCTAGCTATAGTGTATTGGTTATTCTTAAACTATAGTATTTTGGTTATTCCTGAACTAGTTGTCAGAAATCACAACTTAATTGTCTGGCTTTGCTAATGTATCGGCACTTGTATGGAGGCACTGTGTTAAATTTCGTGTATTTTCCTCTGCAGCGATATCAGCAATGTCAGCAAAAAGGAATAGGTATCAGCGGGCCAAGTCCGTGATGCTTGCTGAGATGGAGGCGCACAGCCCAGATGGTTTCTACACGAACGGGAGCAATCATTGATGTGACGCACGCTAATGGCGTCCCCACCGATTGTTGTATTTACTGTGGAAACACTCATGATGATTGCAGGCTTGGAGCAGGACAGTACGTTGTGAATTAATTTTGCCAGCATCATCAACGTGGCGTCCTTGTAACTTCACTCAGCTTCAACTGAGTGAAGTTATAATTTTGCGGCTACACTCACGGTTTGAGCTATTCAAAGTGTAACATATGTCATATGTGTATGTGTACTATAATATGAGGTGTTGGTGGTGGTGGTAGTAGACTATTAGTAATAGTAGGGGCCTTGCAATTTTTTCCGGAGGCTTTGCTCGAGGATTATGTAAAAGCTAGAAAGCTAGTCAGGCATTGTATGCTGGGGTGTCAAGGCTTTGTAATGGGTATATATCCTTTTGTTGCATAAAACCTGATATGGTGTCACTGACCAAGGAAGGAGGCAAGGACAATGGGAAGATCAGCTTGCATGAGAATGCCGTGAGATACTTGGATCATGTTTTGTTTGGCCTCCTCGGTCCAGAGTGGTCAAGTTTGCATGGGTTATGTCAGTTACACTGTGCTCTGCTAACATGTGGTTCCGAGTAGAACTAATCTCTGTAAATTGCAGTTTTCCTGGACGACTTCGATCAACGTTGAGCTACATGAAACTTGAATCTACAATGGGGCCCAGCGTGTGCATTGCTGGAGGTCCATGTATGTTTCTTCTTGCCTTTTTTGCAAATGAAAAGAAGTGAGGCGCTGTTGCATTTACCTGGATAGATAGCCCGGTTGTCGTCGTTCTCGACAAAAAACACAGAAAAAGATGGCCAAGTTGTCGTCGGCGTCGAGAGAAAAAGGAAGAGAAAGATAGCAAGATGTCAAGTTGCACTGAAGATTGCCATGGTCCCATCTGCTCTTTTCCGACGTATGGTTGGGCTTGCACGCCGGGACGCCGTCTGACCACATCTTCTGAAAACCACGGATTGACCGACTCTGGTCCTGTGTCGGGTGTCTTTTCGCAAGCTAGCCGTCTAACCCAACGACGCACGTTGAAACCGGCAATGGTACGATTAGGCAGCTTTCTCTTTTGAGTAAAGAAAAACTAGCCAAACACGTGCAGGTTGGTGCTCGGCTCTATCGGTTCCCCCTCGTGCAATGTGCCCAAGTTGGAGCAGCCAGGTTGCCCGGTCGATGCGACGAAAACCATGGCCTACGTACCAAGCTGCAGGATCGGAGTCTAATTTACGTCGGTTAATAACATGTCGATCGGTGCATTCTAGCATAGACTGTCATGTCAATCTGGCGGGCCAGAGATTATTCGTATCTTTCCCTCTGTTGATTCAGACGTTAATTTGTCTCAACTCCAATCATCATTAATTAAAGGTATTCTTGTACGACTCCAGTCATTTCGCATCGCCTTCTTTCACTTTCACGAACGCTCTTGTCTCACTGTCTGTCTTCTGTTCAAGCATTTGTTGCCTGGCTTACGAAATTCCAAGAAACAGAATTAGCTGTAGGACTGAGTCTGTCGGTTGTGCCTTGCGCTATAACAATGGAACTCTTTTCTGGAGCAGTTTCCTGATATCTTCTAGATAAAAACTGTAAATACTTTTTGATTAACTGTTGCGCGCCGATGGACATTAGAATAGTTGTTATGTAGCCTTGCATGAAACAGTTCGGTTCAAGGGGGAATGGGAAGAAATTTACGGCGTTCCAAATGAACATTCGTTGCTTCGCAAAATTTACCGCGCGCACTTGCCCCCGAAAGCAGTTAGCGTTACATCAGACGTCAGTGAATGCTTTTGGACCCTCTGGACGGTGCAACATATACCTCCCTAGCTAAATAGGAACTTCAATCATTAGAGGTACGGTACATCAACTAAACTCAGCATCAAAATGTAGCTAGACAAGTAACCACCAACATCAACAATGGATGACACAACGAACAGTGGAGAGATGGCCCCGAAGGTTTTGTTAGGGGATGAATCTAGTCCACTATCCATTCAGGCCGGCCACACTCCTCTTCCCACTGCATGAATCCATCTGCTTCCACTTGGCCATCTTGCTCGAGCAATTATTAAGTGCACACCCCGTGCCAGTGCCAACATAGAGGATACAACGCAGTGTGAACTTCGTGAGGCTCGTGAAGCGGGATGTTTCTTAAGAGACAGAAACTTTAAAACGGACTCCCAGTAACTCTATATACTCTCATACTTGCCCTCTGCGAAGGACCGCATGTAACTTGCATGATTTTATTGAAGTATGCGTATTGCTTACCTTTCTCGAATCGCTTGAATTTTTGGTGAATTGATTGATTTATGCAATTTAATATAGTATCAGAGTTAAGAGATTTCGAGTTTGAGACTCAACCAACGCAATATCAATAAAAAAAATGTTTGTGACCTATTTGGAGCTTAAGTCTAAGGTCTGATAGAGTTTAGACGTAAGAAAAGTGTTGAAGTATATATTGGTCACTTTTTTTCTATAGATCAAGGTTTAGTGTAAACTGATAAGTATATGTAATTTAATAACCACGGAATTCAAGCAACCATATGAACTTAGACTCATATTAATTTAAGCCGAGAATATGCCCCAGTTCTGTTAGTGTGCATACACGTCTGCCTTCTTCTTGTTCTTCATTCTATGACTTTGGCTTGATCGCTTGAGGAAGAAGAATCCAATGACGTTTCCACAGACTCCACCTCCGACAGATTAGTAACTGCTTGATTGAACGGTGCTTCTCTGGATGAGAATATTTATCAATATATATTACTCGTATGATGGTGGTAGACGGAAGCTAACAAGTCAAATTTATTCTCCTAATTTTTCTCGTTCACACTAGTTAGTTGCCACACTAGGTAGTTACATGACAGTATTAAAATGGAGAGCAGACCGTGATCTCTTTTATGTGCAACCTGAACGACTGCTACTTCAACATGCACTAATGTTTCTCACCAACTTCATTGATGATTTTAGAAACACATAAAACAGACAAATATTTCAGACATTTAAAAAAATCTTATCTGAGATTGTTTTTGATAAACTTCACATCTGAAACGATTTTCTAAAACCGGTATGATATAATAGTACATCCCAGATGGCTCGTTGGTGGGAAATCGTCTGGGATACACAACTGGTGGTCATTCTTCTCTTCTCAGGCGTCGTTGGCAGCTTGCAAGAAGGTCAAGTGGTAGCAGCCATCAGCGACGGTGGTCTTCGTGGTCAACGGCGAGCGCGCCGAGCTCTGACGGGACGATGAGGACCCGATTGCCACGTTCCTCAACTCCCTCCACTCCAGCACCCGCTTCACCAACGCCAAGCTCACCTGTGGCGAAGGCACCGCTCCCTCCCTCCATATCTGACCACCAGCCGAGAGGAGGGGTGGAGCTCGACAAAGGTTCGACAACCATGGCCATGGAGGACCCCGCCGCCACCTTCTCCAGATCCATTGTTGGCAGGGGTTGCGCCGTCTTCTCCAAATTTAGGGGAGGGAGCGTGAAAGGATCGTAGGTGCCGACTAGAGGGGGGATGAATAGGAGACTAAACAGATTTTAAACAATTTTCTTTTCTTTATTTAGATTAAGGCTTATCAGATCAATAGGATGAGCTAACTGTATGACAGGTCAGCTACGCAGGCAGTATATGATATGTAAATTAACACGCAGCTGTCACACAGGTGGCTAACACAGATAAATAGATAGCCCTAAACAGATGCTAGATAGATGGCTGTGTAACAGGTCACTAGCACAGATAATAAATGAGCAATATAGCAACTGTGACACAGCTGAACTACCTAGGCAAAGACAAATGATTGCAGCTAGATTGAGAATAACAGTGAATCACTCTAGCATGCTAATCAGATAAATAAGCAAGTACTGAATGTAAAGTACTCAGGGAGACAATAGATTTTTCACCGAAGTTCCCACTCTTTTCAGAGATGGTACGTCTCAGTTGGAGAGGTTACTCCGAAGAGATCGCCAGCACTAAATCGTGCTTGTCCTCCGAGTACCTGAGCTTTCAGGTCTCTTTCTCTTGCTTGTGAAAGTCATTTCGCCTTGCAGCAAGTAAACTTCAAATCACCCTTACAAGCTACTGCACCAGCCCACACAAGCTTGGGTGGTCACAGCAACTCCTACACCCCATCTAGGAGTAGACACTCCAAGAAAGAATCAGCAACAGCAACTCTTGGAGGAACCAGTGCTCTCTGCTCAAAGCTCTAACTCTCTTGAACTAAGACTTAGGAATGTTTGCTTCTGTTCTTGAGAAAAGAGGTTTGCAACGGTCAAAAAGGATTGAGGCGGTTTGGCAAAAGGTTGAGCAAAATGTTTTGCAAAGGTTGAGGTCTGAGACCTCCCCTGGTCCTCTATATATATAGTCCACGGGCACCTGACCGTTACACTCATGCCACGTAGGATTAAGTGGCTCACCGGTGACAGGCACCGGTGACACAGCTAATCACAACATACAATGGTAACCAGCTCAGGTAGACCGACACCTGTGTCACCGACGGCTGACACAGGTGAAACCCTAACTGACGTAGCCTCACTACTCAGCCCGGTCCTAGCACATTACATGCCCTCAGCGCACTAACTCTTAAACCTAATAAGGAGAGAACCTCCAACAATCTTCTGGTTCGGCAGACAGACTATTGCAGTGCAGTTCCCGTAGCATTTACAAGCTCTCCCCTGGCACAGAGATGTACCTGAGTCATAGAGCAGCTGTACACCTGTGACACAGCTGTGCCACACAGGTAACTTTGGCTCTAGGATTTTAGGCCACCAGCACAGCAATATGCTAGCACAACCCAGTTTCACACTTGTGCAAAACTGTTGTTACAGGGCCACTGACTTCAAGGCATCAGTGTCACTGTTCAATACTCTGAGCATTGAGCTAAAGAACCTCCAATAATCATTGCTACTTCATCTAACTTGATAATACGGGTGTTTCCTAAGGACTCAAGAAAACTAGCAAACCTAGACTTCAACTTCCACCAACTGTAGTCACGGCTCTTGATGCATCAAGCCACCATCACCTTGCTTGCAACTCCTTGCACAGCACCGGCTTCTTCATAGCTGTGGCACAGTTGCCTAGCGCAGCCATCTCCTTGTCCTAGAAACCACCTTTGTACTTTTGGGTGATCATTCTTTCCTAGATGAATGTTCTTCCTGGAACTTACTTAACCTGCTTACACTCATTGTAAATATTAGATTCCAGTTTAGGTTGCCATTAACCATCAAAATCATCTTAGGGGTCTAGATGCTCTTTCAGAGCGAAGCCGGCAACGAGAGGCACCAAGACGGAGAGAGAGCGGTGCCGGTGATGAGAGGCAGTCCCGGCGTCGCCGAGGCCAGTGACTCGCCGACGTTGGTTTTTTGATCAAACACTACTGCAGAACGGGCTTCTACTGACGGGCACTTAACCCCCTCTACTGACGGACGGGGGGCCCGTCACCCTGGGAATGTCAGTGGAGGGGTGACCTCCACCGACGGGCACGGGGACCGTCAGTGTAAACCAATCACCACTGACGGTCATCTGATACGCGACCGTCAGTGGTAGGACCTCACCACTGACGGTCTATGTATCAGAGACCGTCAGTGGTACCGGCTCACCACTGACGGGCTATCTCTACGCGCCCGTCAGTGGTAGGACCTACAGCTTGGCCATACGGGCTTCACCACTGACGGGCGTTTGTTAAGTGCCCGTCAGTAGAGCTTCTGTTGTGCATCTCCATTCAGCACCTATTGCACAAATATATTCACAAATTTCACAAACATTCACAATTCTCACAAATATAGTCATATATTTCACAAACATCCATAAATTTCACAAATATACACAAATTTTCATAAATTTTAGAAATATTCACAAATATAAAATTTGATATAACTTATTCGTAATGACATAACACTTCACGTAACCATTAATCACAGGTATGAAAGAAAACAAGTATATTTGACGAGTGACATAATAAAGTTTTTTAAACAACTAATCTACTGATTCCCGCTTAAGTTTAGCTTCGGGAACTGGGGGCCGGTGTAGAATTCACCCATTGGATTGATTACTTCAAGATTGATGATTTTGGCGAAGACTCTTTGGATGCGGACAAAGTCCTGACGCCAATCGTACAAATGATGTCCTAGCTCACTCCAAGCCTTCAGTTCTTTCATATCCTTCCAATGCTTGTTCTTGTACCGGACAAATAGGTCCATATGGGCACAGGTGTAGTACCCACATGTCACGCTATTTTCGGGCTGAACTCTGCAAGGGAACTTGTAATGGTGTACCATTTTTGTCGCTTTTGGAGGTATTTTTTGATGGCCCGAGAACATGGCTCTGAAAAAGGTTGCATCCAAAATAGAAGTGATATTTTTGAAGTTCGATCTCTTCTGCGCATCGGAGTCGAAGTAGAATGCCTTGGCCCAGCTTGGAATTATCACAATGAGGACCCAGTGGTCGCTGCGTCAATGTGAACAAATGAACGTAAGAAGGCGAAGATACATGTGTAAAAAAAAATTCATACGGTGCTAAGTTAAAGGACTTACGGAGGGTTGTAGGGGGCTAGTATGTACTCCTTGTCCTTATGCATGATGAAGACACGCGATAGATATTCTTGTAGAAAGTCTCGACCGTCTGTGGTATCAGCGTAGCCTTCGTTCATGCATATCGGATCGACTATCGCGATATTGGAGTCCTATAGATGTCTGCACTCTTGGGCTTGATAGAGAGCCCATAGCCTGACCATCGTGGTGTCGAGCCTGTAGAGGTTGAACATATTAAAGAGGTCTTCAAAATTGAGGTCGAAGGTGTCCTGGTCGTTCTCCATGAAGAAGTTGTAATCTCTTGGCACCTTGACCTTCCAATATTGGCAGAATGTTTGCGGCTCTCTGGACATCTTTAGGTAATCTTCATGCAGCGCCTTCATGTCCTCGGAAAGATTGTCCAACTCGTCCTGCGGGAGCAAGTGCTGACCTGGTTCGTAAACATATCGCCAGAGACCCATGCTCCGTGTAGATAATTTGGATGACGATGCCTATACCGAGAAGGATAAGGATTTCTTCATCTGCTCCTTTCTTTCCTTCTCGCCGGTGCCGGCCCTTCTCTTCTTGATTTTCTTCCTCCTATGCAGCGGCTCAGGACTCTTGCCTGCCGCCAGCGCCGCTTCCAGTGTTCCGGCAAGTGTGGCGGGAGAGAAAATCTTCCCTCTAGGTTGATCCTCCTCGCGCCTTTCCGGTGGATCGATCATGGGCTCGTCCCTCGCCGCCGGGGACTGCATACCCGTCTCCCTGTACTAGTTCCCGACAAGATGGTCTTCAAAGTCTCTGAATGTCGGAGCTGTCTAGCTGAGGCCCAAGGGAGATCGTCCGACCGATGGAGACGGGTTGGTGGACGAGGGGGCCGTGCGAGGAGATGGAGCCGTGCGAGGAGAGGGCGCCGCAGCTAAAATAATTTGGCTCTTCGGCCACTGGATGAAATAGTTCTTGCACTACCCTAGCCGTGTCATTTCCTCTTCAGGGGGGACAGGGACTAACACATCGTTGTAGTCGTTGAGGACGACGTCCACCTGCACCTTCGCATGGTGCTCCCGCATAGGAACACAGTGCAGGATTGCCCCCTCCGGCGTCGGGAAGACCTGGCCGTGCGCAACCTTCACCTTCATGCCAGGGATCTGCACCGTCAGTGTGCGTCTAGTGGCTTCCTGCAAAACAGGGATAGATGTGCCATCCTAACTGAAGTCAGGACAACGATATCAGGATTTACTGTAATGACTCGTTTTAGCGTACGAAACTTACGGTGATGCTGTCAATTTGATTCAGCGATTCCGGCCGGCCGTCCGAGGCGGATGCGCAGCTACTCCAACCAGACGGCTGGATATCGGGGACCATCGTCGCACCGCCCTGCGCTGCGAGGACTTGCATACGTATCCACGTCTGCTCGGCGATCTCTCGCATTTGCTCACGGAGATTATCCATGTACTCCTGGCTGTCTCTCCTTGGGCGGCGGCGACCCTCGGGGTTTCGGGGAAATATCTTGTCCCACTTAACGCCATCCCCGACGCCTACTACACGGCCCTGATGCTCCGGTTTCTGTCGAGCCTTCGCCAGATCATCGTTCCACCTCGGGCAGCTTGTGACGGAGTCCTGTGAGCTTGCAGGCTGCTGGCTCAGCTCTGTCTGCAAGTTATATTGCATGATGAGAAGATAGCGTATTTCGATACAACGTAACTACGTAAGAAAAGACACTGAGTTGAGATGTTACCAGCCGGTTGGCCACCTCCTGGAGTTCTTCAGACTGTATAATTGGTGACCCCGTCACAGGGTCAGAGCTTGTATACGCCCTCATATACTCCCTGGCGCGTGGCTCCCTGACATGCGCAAAAGGAGGCGCTTTCCCAGCCGTGGCCAGTTTGGCGTCCTCTATGGCCCACTTTGGCCTCTTCCCAAGGTATCCACGGCTTCCGAGCTTATGGTCTAACTTGTTCTTGGCCCGAAGCTCCTTCCCCCAACGACTCTTCTCTTGGAATTGCGCACTCCTTATTTCAGCAACGAATTGCTCCCAGTCTTCCTTTTCTATCTTCGGCCATCTTGTACTGATCTTCGTATCCCAATCGTCGTCCACGACCTTCTGTGCGTCGTATCGCCAAGTCTTGAGAGCCCTAGCCATGATACGAAGGGCTGCCGCTTGGACTCTGTCCTTGTCGGCGGCAGGAATCTGGTGTTTGTCCCATAGTTTCCTCAATAAAGCTTCACGGGTCGACTCAGACAACTGGCTGAATTCTTTGCATGTGATCTTCACTTGTTCACGGACTAAGCACCTGCAGGCGTTGCTGAAGGTCTGGGCGGGCTTCTGTGGACTCGCTGGAACATCTCTGACGTCGTCGACTCGAGTGACGACGTACGTCCTGTCCGGCAACTGGTTGCCTTTTCTCCTAGTCTGAGATCTTGTCGGGGCCGGGGGCGGTAGTTGTTCCTGGGGCGCCACGTCCTCTTCAGAGGCTGACTCGAAGCCAGAGTCATCGCTGGAGGAGGTGAACTCTGAGGCAGGTTGATCTTCGGCAGCTGTGACGGCAGCAACGGGGGCTTGTTCCCTAGGCGGCTCGAACGGTGCCACCACGCCGAGGGCGACCCCCACGGGCTCTATTGCTCGGGTCGGCGCCCTAGCGGGAATACTACAGGAAGCAATGGAAGCGCTCAAGGCATATGCGTTAAAACTGCTTAAATACGGAATGGTGTTGTTGTTAATTGAGAAACATGATAATGTATCCTGTCAAACATTTCTACGATGAAGATAGCTTGGAATAAGAATGTCAAGGCTAAGAGGCAGCCTGCGGTAGCATCAGCTAAGCGAGGCCTGCCAGGGTCAAAGAACTTAGCTTCGAAGGCATCCAAAGAATCAAGTAAGGACCGCAGTAGCTCAGGAAGAAACAACAAGATCTAATTCAAGAGCAAGAACATCGGGAGCCGAAGCAAGAGAGAAGGCCACCAGGATTAGGAGAAAGAACCGCAAAACCATATAGGAAGCCAAGCTCTAAGAGGTCAAGAGTTAGGGGATCAAGAGGAGAAGAGAGGAATAAGCCACCAGCCATACTAGGAGTAAGGCCAAGAACTTGGGGACCCAAACCTTCCTTGTCCCAAATTAAAACAAAAGGTAAACTTCTCACCCGAGATCATCACAGCCACCATATGCATATAGGGGAAGTTTTCAAATGGATAGATCCTAAGATTAATTGTTGATAATAGGTTTTATTAGGCAACAGTGAATAGCACCTAGTCTTATTAGATTTTACCTTTCCCCAAACCTTTCTCAGAATTAACCATCACAGAATATAACTAGAGCATAGCAGCGCAGGGATCAGAAAGTGGACAAATCTGCATTTGGTTGACTATTTGAAATGTTCTTGTTCATTTGACCAGTCCTTAAACAGCAATAAGAGCAGCTCAGCACTATGCATATATGAGTAACATTCTCAGTTTCTCACTACCTAACAACTATTTGATTACTAATAATCACAAACCAAGACACCAACTAAACATATCACTAGAAAATGATATTAGTGTTCAATCAAGGACTATTCACTAAATCATCACCATGACTGCATGACATACAAGGGTGAATAAGCAGTCTATGTGCTTGTAGAGTCGTAGTTACCTAAAATCTGCAGCTTTTTATCACAACAGCCATAAGCAAACTAATTCAACAGTTCCAAGTATCCACTCATAAGCAAAAAAAAGATGCAGATTAACTAGAGAGGATTATCACTGAATCCCACCACTCCATTGTCAACCAGAGCTAACCAATGTAATATCCTCTGTGTTAGTTCCAGAGCATCTCGATCATGACTCATGAGCAAACAAAACGCTCCTCCTGATTACACATAACATTCAACCAAACGACTGAGCACACATTTCCCAGTTGCTAAAACAACCACAACCTAGACAGTTGATATCACAACTATCGTCGACCTGAAGCTCTCTATTAGATCAATTATATTCAATTTTTCAAAAAGAAAACTACAAACAACAAAATGCATCTCAATTCAAAGAAACTTTGAACCAAATCATTTCAATCTGTGGCTAAACAAAGGAAAAAGCTGCCACGGGGACCGAAATGCCACCAAAGTCTCACTAGGCCACAACAAGTCTAGAAACTATAGCTCCCCAAACCAATCTATCTACAACTCGAACCCTAAAAGCAGCGCACAGCAAACCACAACGAATCGTTCGTCCGAGTGGATGCGGAAGGGAGAGGGAAGGTTTGGGAGGGGAGGAGAAGGTTCGGGAAGTGGCTTGAGAGCATAGGGGCGAGAGGCGAATCACCTGTGGATCGGCGCGGTGGCGGTGCGGTTGACAGACGCGACGGCAGGGGAGACGGCGGCGGCGGCGTCGGCAACGGAGACGGCGGCGGCTTCGGGCAACGGGTACGGCGGCGGAGACGGCGGCGGCGGCTTCGGCGGCGGCATGGCTCGGGGAGGCCATCTTGCCGAGTGGACGACGGAGGCGGCGGACCGGGCGGTGCGGGCGTCGGCCGTCGGAGCCGCCTGGCGGCGTCGGGCGGTTTGTCTCGCTGCTGGTTCGAATGAACGCGGGCGAAATTTTCGCCAAGTCCCGCGTGGCTTATAAACGATATGGAGTACCACTGACGGGCGCACCGTAAATGCCCGTCAGTGGTTCTGGGTTCGCTAGGGTTAGGGGAGCCGGGGGTTACCACTGACAGGCGTCCATTCTAGGCCCGTCAGTGGTGGTAGCTAGGGTTAGAGGAGCCGGGCGTTACCACTGACGGGCGGCCCATCTAGGCCCGTCAGTGGTGGTAGCTAGGGTTAGGGAGCCGGGCGTTACCACTGACGGGCGCACCATAAATGCCCGTCAGTGGTGCTGGGGTTCTCTAGGGTTAGGGAGCCAGGGGTTAAGTAGCTAGTTTGTTTTTTGTTTTTGGTTTTTGCTGGATGATTGAAAAAGGAATTGACAACAATATTTTTATGGAAAATATGAAGTAAATAAATAATAAGGTTTGGGCAAATAAAATTTTTATGGAAAATAGAAGTGAAAAAATTATATAAAATAAAAATTTTAGGCACACCAGCTTATCCCGAGCACAGCGCCCAGGCCCACGAGCCCAGGCCGCGCAGGGGACTAGCCAGAGGCCTATCCCGAGCACAGCGCCCAGGCCCACGAGCCCAGACCGCACAGGGGACCAGCGGCGGCTCGAAGTTTCAGTGAAAGTTGTAAGGAATTCGAATGTCGAACGCGCAGCTGCCCTTTTAAGCTAGTGCGCGCGCTGCTCGCTCGGCGAGGTGGGACTAAAGATGTGCAGTACCAGTGGTGATAGCGTTGCCACTGACGGGCACACAATAAATGCCCGTCAGTAGTTCGGGGTTCGCTAGGGTTAGGGGAACCGGGGGTTGTCACTGACGGGCTCCCATTCCAGGACCGTCAGTGGTGATAGCTAGGGTTAGGGCAGCCGGGGGTTACCGCTGACGGGCCACACGGTCGGCCCGTCAGTGGTGGTAGCTACACCGACGGGCATCTAAAATATGCCCGTCAGTGTAGTTTGTTTTTCTTTTTCTGGTGTAGGGCATTTTGTTTAGGTTTTTGGTTTTAGGTTTTTTAGGAGATGCATTTTGTTTAGAGTTTTAGATTTTGGGAGATACATTTTTGTGTCGTCACGGGTTAGGGTTTTACGATTTTATCGTTTAGGATTGTCGGGGTGGAGAATGTCGTCGATGAGGAAGAGTACAATCAATTTGACGAGATCCCTCTTTTCGGAAATGGCACCGACATAAGGCTCATGCAAGATAGCACGGAGAAAGCTACGTATGTTCGTGTTGATCATGACGAAGGGCTCATTGTTAGAGAAAAATAGCAAGCCAAATATATTTATGGAAATTTTGTTCCTTCTCTTGTACTTCGAAATCATATGTAATTTTTATGGAAAATATGAAGTAAATAAATGATAAGGTTTGGGCAAATAAAAATTTTATTAAAAAATTGACATTTACATAAGTAAATATAGTCAATGAAAAATATGAAGTAAATAAAAAATGTCCTCACGAAATGATTGAAAAAGGAATTGACAACAATATTTTTATGGAAAATATGAAGTAAATAAATGATAAGGTTAGGGCAAATAAAATTTTTATGGAAAATAGAAGTGAACAAATTATATAAAATAAAATTTTTGGGCACACCAGCTTATCCCGAGCACAGCGCCCAGGCCCACGAGCCCAGGCCGCGCAGGGGACCAGCCAGAGGCCTATCCCGAGCACAGCGCCCAGTCCCACGAGCCCAGGCCGCGCAGGGGACCAGCGGCGGCTCGAAGTATCAATGAAAGTTGTAAGGAATTCGAACGTCGAACGCGCAGCTGCCCTTTTAAGCTAGTGCGCGCGCTGCTCGCTCGGCGAGGTGGGACTAAATATGTGCAGTACCAGTGGTGGTAGCGTTACCACTGACGGTCGGCCCTTCTAGGCCCGTCAGTGGTGGTAGCAAGGGTTAGTCCGGGGGTTACCACTGACGGGCCCCACGGTCTGCCCGTCAGTGGTGGTTGCTAGGGTTAGGCCCGGCGTTACCACTGACGGGCCTCACGGTCTGCCCGTCAGTGGTGGTCTTTACATCGACGGGCATCTGAAATATGCCCGTCAGTGTAGTTTGTTTTTTGTTTTTGGTTTTTGCTGGATGTTTTTCTTTTTTTGGGGTAGGGCATTTTGTTTAGGGTTTTAGTTTTAGGTTTTTTAGGAGATGCATTTTGTTTAGGGTTTTAGATTTTAGGAGATGCATTTTTGTGTCATGCGGGTTAGGGTTTTACGATTTTTTCGTTTAGCGCGAGTCAACAATATTACACCATTACACATACACATAATATAATGTCATCCAAACATAGACATTATTATACAAACATACATAGCTCGCTAGGTTTCGTCGTCTTCGACAATCTTCTCGTGAATAGTAATCTTCTTAGTGGTATACGTTAGTCCTTCGGCGTGGGTGCGTCTGATGTAAGGCTCAGAATCCTTAGTACCTTTGCTCCTTTTGGTGGGCCGTTTATCAGTATCTTCTGGCTCGGAGTCTGGGTCGTCGAATTGGTCATAATCCTCTTCGTCAACTACACCATCGACTCCGACAATACTCCTTTTCACTTTTCTGACGACATGGCGCTTCTTTTCCTTCGGGTCTTTTATGTAGAACACTTGCGAGATCTGTTTAGCTAATACCCAAGGCTCATCTTTGGCATTGATTGCTTTCACCTGTGTTGAGTCAATAGATGTCGGGGGAGGTAAAGTCACGGTAGTGAATTTGTCATCGTCCATATGGACATTTTTCGCCCATCTGACACGAAACATGGGGATCTTTGTGACGGTGTAGTCCAGTTCCCAAATCTCTTCGATAATGCCGTAGTATATGTCCTTACGGTTACCGATTTTAGCCTCTATCGTCACCCCACTGTTTTGGTACGTATTTTCATGTCTTGAGCCTCCATATAGAATGTGTATCCGTTGATATCATATGCTTGAAATGTCAGGACCTTGCTCGCAGGCTCTTGTGACAACATTTTGACCGTCTCTTCTTCATCATTTGTCGGAGTCCTTTCATACCAGTAGTTCTTTAGCCAGCTTGCGAACTTCGCGTTGTGCTCTTTCGAGAGCCACGCTTCTCCCTTTTTCGGGTTTTCTTTTTTTACCTTCACCATGTGCATCCAGAGATAAGGATGCACCACGGTAAGGTGTTGCAGCACCACGAGATGTGCTCTGTCGTAGTCAGCTGATCTATTCGGTACTGAATTATAAACATGTATCGCCTTCTGTCCGCGTGCATGGCCTTCACCATCGAGCCTACCCATGTGGCGCGAAACAGGAACACCGATAGACTTTTGATCAGCCAAGTAATCCGTGCAGAACTCGACACACTCTTCGGCAACATAGCCTTGGATGATGCTACCTTCCGGTTGTGACCTGTTACGAACGTAGCGCTTCACAATCCCATTGTACCTTTCCAAGGGGTACATGTTGTGTAGGAAAACGGGACCTAGGTCCAGTATCTCCGGGACAATATGGATCATGAGATGTACCATGATATCGAAGAATGCTGGAGGGAAGTACATCTCAAGTTCACATAGTATGACAATGATCTCCTCCTGCAGTTTATGGCAACGCGTAATCGAGATCGACTTCTGTGATATCGTGTTGAAAAAGTTACAGAGATTCAAGATTGTCTTGCGGACCCCCGGCTCCATGAGACCTCTGATTGCAACAGGAAGTATCTGCGTGATCATCACATGACAATCATGAGACTTCATACCAATTAGTCGGCGAGTCTTCATGTCAACTAATCTCCCGATGTTTGCCGAGTAACCGGAAGAAACTTTGACACAATGGAGGCACTTCAAGAAACTAACGATCTCTTTTTTGCTCAGGGTGTAACAAGCAGCGGGACAGTCCGTCTTGATTCTGATTGCACCCGTGCCCAACTTGGTCGTTTGCTTGGTTGCCCACAGCTTCTTTCTTATACCCAAGTATTCCATGTCAGCTCGTGCCTTTGGTCCATCTTTTGTCTTGTCTAACATGTTTAGCAGGATACCGAGCAGGCTGTCGCACACATTTTTTCAACATGCATGACATCTATGCTGTGACGTGTGCTTAGGAATCTCCAGTAAGATAAATCCCAAAACACGGATATCCTTTTCCAGACGCCGTCCTGCATGGGAACAGGCGGTTGTGTCTTACCCGGCATAACGGGGGGCATTGTGTTCACGATGTCATAGATTTCTACCCCTGTCTTCTCCCGGGGCGCCGAACGGATCTCAACAGTATTATCAAACAACTCCTTCTCTTGCCTCCATGGGTCGTTCTGTTTCAGCCACCTTCGGTGGCCCATGAAAACTATTTTTTTAGAGCCCTTTAAGTGTAGACTTGTTGTAAACTCCAAACACTTAACACATCCTTTGTATCCGTGAACACACTGGCAGGATTGATATCCGTACGTGGGATAGTCTTGGACCGTCGTGAACAGCAGCGCTTTCAGATTGAAATATTCTTCTTGGAAAGCGTCCCAGACCTGGGCCCCTGGTTCCCATAGTGTAGCAAGTTCTTCGAACAACAACTGATGGTACACGTTCAGATCGTTGCCAGGTTGCTTCGGCCCTTGAATGAGAATAGAGAGGTATATGTACTTTCGCTTCATGCAGAGCCACGGAGGAAGGTTGTACATCCATAGAACCACGGGCCATGTGCTGTGTCTGCTGCTCATGTTGCCGAACGGGTTGATTCCGTCCGTACTCATACCGAACTTGATGTTCCTCGGATCTTTTCCGAAATCATCGTATTGGGCGTCGATTGCCCGCCACTGCGAAGCATCGGCAGGGTGCCTCATCACGCCATCATCACTTTTTCGCCCCTCGGCGTGCCAACGTATCAGCTTTGCCTCCTTCTTGTTAGCGAATAAACGCTTCAAACGGGGAAGGACTGGAAGATACCAAACAACCTTTGCGGGAGCGCCACTCGTCACTGGGTCCTCATCATCGGCTTGGTTTCTACCCCGCTTGAATCTGGATGTGTTGCACGTAGGACACTTGTACAACTTCTCGTGCTCCGTGCGGTAAATGAAGCAGTCATTCGGGCACGCGTGGGACCTCTGCACGTCCAATCCAAGAGGGCAGACAACCTTCTTGGCTTCATCGGTGCTAGTAGGCAACAAGTTGTTTTTGGGAAAAACTTTTGCAAGATAAGCCAGTGTCTCGCCGAAGCCTTCGTCCGGACAATTATGGGCTGTCTTGATCCTTAGAAGTTCCAGCGTGACCGACAGACGCGTGTGCTCTGGATCGGAACCGGTATACAACGGGGTTTGTGAGTCTTCAACTAGTCTCGTGAACTTAGCAGCCTCTCTTTCATCCTCGAGATCTATCACCACCTGCTCCACCATGTGAACGTCCTGCACCATATCGGCCAAATTGTTTCCCGTTTCTCCTTCGGCATCAGGTTGGATACTCCCCTCGTCTTCTTCATCATCTCCGTGTTCGGCATCTTACTGTAACACCTGATCTTCCTCCTCCTCGCCGTGACATGTCCAACGTGTATAGCCTGACATGAAACCCTTAAGCGCCAGGTGTACCGTCACCCTCCCTCTCGTATCGAACATTACCAAATTTTTGCAATCGCGACATGGACAGCAAATCTTCATGCCACCTTTTGTCCTCATATCTCGTTCGGCGACATCAAGAAACTCGTTCAAAGCCATAGCCCAACTCTCTGTCGCCCGGTTGTCGTACATCCAGCTGCGATCCATCGATCAATACCTACGACACGGAACTAATCAGTTCGATAACCGAAAATCACATCAAATACATATACGAAATGAAAAGAACACTAGCGAGCATTATTACCAAGCGCTAGCGATCTTTTCGGTGATAAATGATAATGGAGAGAGTGGGAGTGAGAGGAGGAGGGAGAGAATGAGAGAGAGCTAGAAATGGGTGAAGAATTAATATGGATGAGGAGGAGGGAGGGAGAGAGTGAGAGGATGAGGAGGAGGGAGAGAGTGAGAGGAGCAAAAAGATCTAGATCTAGATCTAGTCCCTCTAGAGCTTAGGGATGAGGGTTGGGGAGAGGGGAGAAGTGGTTGTGGTTAGGGGGGGAGAAGGGGGGCGGCGGCGGCGGCGGCAGCAGCTGGGGGGACGGCGGCGCTTGCTGCTGGCCGATTGGCGCGCGAGCACTGGCCAGCAGCAAGGGCGAGCTCTGGTTTTATAGTGAGGAGCACCACTGACGGGCTCTTAAAAGGGCACCGTCAGTGATTCATAAGCAACGTATGCACCAAATACCGCTGACGGACGCGAAAGATAACCGTCAGTGAAGACAACCTCTCCACTGACGGGCATCATTTAAGAGCCCGTCAGTGATATGGCACGTCATATATTCACCTTTTCACTGACGGGCCACATTGGAGCCCGTCAGTGGAGTTGTCATCTCCACTGACGGGCGCTTAACAAGAGCCCGTCAGTGAAAATGACGCGTCATCTATCCCTCCTCATGTTCATCTCCACTGACGGGCTATTTTGGCGCCCGTCAGTGGTGCTCCTCAGCTTCTGCTTTGCTGTGTTCTCCGCTGACGGGCTATTTTCCGTCTTTGGTGGAGTTCCCCTCCAGCGACGGACCTTTTTATGCCCGTCAGTGGAGGGGGTCCAGGAGAGAGTCTATCTACAGTAGTGAAAAAACCATATCCCAGACGGTTCTATACAAGAATCGTCTGCGATCGTCCTCTACCCAGACGGCTCAAAAACCATCTGGGATGAGACCTTGATATTTCACACAGTTCAAAACATCATCAACAATGATGATTTTAAACCATCTAAGATAGAGATTTCTATAGTAGTGTAAGTAACTATAATGTCTTCAATGAGTTTTCTATGATAACAGAGTACTTGACCTTATTGGGGAGACATAGTTTGTAATGACAACCTTTAATCTACCCTAAAGCCTTCTAGTCTTTATAGGATATTTTATCCGGCTTGTGCCCTCCAAGAGCATGGATTCACCTCTTGCTGAGTTCATCTAAACAAAACCACCCTATGTTGAACAAAGACATCATTCATCATATATTACCACTTCTTTACGATATTTTTCTGCATCAAAATTTCTTCACTTGATTCCACATTTTTGAAATCGATCTAAATTTTGTGCCACCCGATGCTTTGGTACCTTCTCAAATATGATTAATCTTGCTGATCAATTTTCCTTAGTTTTACCCGGATATTTTCTTCCTTTTGTTTGTTTCTCCAAAAGAATTCGCATGCATTAATATGCATGCGTCCAAATGCAGTGTGCAGCTAGTACAACAAGCAAAAGACAGGTTTGTGAACAGGATTCTCAGAAGTCACAACCACACGTCATAAGGCATAATAATGAACCCTAATGTGAGCAGTTCACTAGAAGCCAACCACGTATAACATAAAATAACAACTTGAACAGCGTAAAGCTGGAAATTAAAGCACACATAGAGGCAGGCCGATAATTCGATACAGTACAAGTGATGGAAGCACCAAACTCAATATATACACAAGAAATCACCAACTCTACTCTACCGCGAGGTTGGCTACTTCCACGATGGAGTCCGGCAACGAGACATCCCCCAAGACGGGCTTGGCTACCATGGACACCAACTCGTTCCCAGAATCCGGGGCCGATGGCGAGGCGGCGGAGCTGCTGGTGCCGCCGCGCGCATCATCACGGTTCAAGGGTGTCGTGCCGCAGCCGAACGGGCGGTGGGGCGCGCAGATCTACGAGAAGCACGCGCGGGTGTGGCTCGGCACTTTCCCCGACGAGGGCACCGCGGCGCGCGCCTACGACGTGGCCGCGCTCCGCTTCCGCGGCCGCGAGGCCGTCACCAACCACCCGGCGGAGGAGGGCGCGTCCACGGGCGAGCTCGCCTTCCTGGCAGCGCACTCCAAGCCCGAGATCGTCGACATGCTACGCAAGCACACCTACGCCGACGAGCTCCGGCAGGGCCTGCGCCGGGGCGCGCGCGTGCTGCCCACGCCGCCGTGGGCCCGGGAGCCGCTCTTCGAGAAGGCCGTGACGCGGAGCGACGTCGGCAAGCTCAACCGCCTCGTCGTGCCGAAGCAGCACGCGGAAAAGCACTTCCCGCTGGCGCGCACGCCCGATGCGGCGGCCGGCACCGGCAAGGGCGTGCTGCTCATCTTCGAGGACGGCGAGAGGAAGGTGTGGCGGTTCCGGTACTCGTACTGGAACAGCAGCCAGAGCTACGTGCTCACCAAGGGCTGGAACAGCTTCGTCCGGGACAAGGGCCTCCGGGCAGGCGACGCCGTGGCCTTCTACCGGTCGGCGTATGGGCCGGAGAAGCAGCTGTTCATCGACTGCAAGAAGATGACGGAGAACAAGGATGACGCGGCCGACGCGATTGCCGATGAGACCCGTGTCGTCAAGCTCTTCGGCGTTGACATTGCCGGAGGGAGTGAAGTGGGTGAAGGGCACGGTGAGTTCTTGAAGAGATAATTAACCCATGTACATGCACATCAGCCTTCTTCTGCCCTAGTGTGATTGCATATATAGATTGCTAGCTAGCCTATATTTCCATTGGGCGGAGCAAGAAAAGGCATTCACATGAACACAGACATGCAGAAGCAGACAGATCGGCGCAAGAAGAGATAGAGGACGCACAAGTACAAATACAGCAGGTGGATGTGGCGCATGAGCAGTGAGGGGATGATCAACACCTAATTAAAAGAAGCAATATGTGGCTAACGTAATGCCATTGCCATTTGATGCTAATCAGAAAGTAGAACACTAGAGCATTTGCCAAAAGAAGCATGATCAATGAACTTAAGTGACTGCGTGCCAAGTTTTTTGCTTTATGTATTGGCGCCTGGCTCAATCTGTCCCGTATCAACTATTCTGCCAATTTATATGGAAATTTGGGGTGAAAGCCCATTCACTCGAAATTTTATTTTTTTGCTTGATCATCTTGCGATATTTAATTTTTGCATTATATGATGTTTGATTTCTAGATATATATACTCCCTCTAGTTCACCAAAAATTATGTTTCGGACATAGCTAAAGTCAAACATTTAAATACTTTCACTACAAATATCTTTTTAAGTTGGATTCTTGAAAATTATAAGTATGGATTCATCTCAAAAATTACATTCGTAATATTATGTTGTTATTAGATTTTATACATATAATACAATTGAAGTTTGTGGTTAAAATTGTATTTTTAAGACCAACTCGATGTCCAACCCAACAAGTTTTGTGAACCAGAAGGATAATTTAGCAGCGCATACATAGAAAGTGGCTACTGTTGTTGCAGTTAGTTAGTTGACTAACCGGTTGTCCCATCTGATTGCGCGGTAGTGTATAGCGTTAATTGATAGGACTATCGTCCGGTGCGAACTATGATATCTATGTCTAGTGGCTAACAGTCATGGATCGAATCCCATTGATAACATGCTAGTTAATTTTTTTAGTTTTTCGGGTTTTGATCCCATTGCCTCTCGGATGTTTAGCTATAGATATTTAAGTTTTTTTTTCTGTTTTACTATGTCTATTTTCAGTCTATCGTACGCAAACAGACAAAAAGATACTAATTCTAAGAAAACATAAGTAAGATATAATCAAGCATACCCATAACTATTTTAACATTTTTAAAGTAATTTAATAGAGGTATAGAGTGGAATCACACAATAATTATAAATATTTTAAAATAAAATATCCTAAGATAAAATCTATATTGTGAAACAGAAGAAGACAATATTAGCAATCCACCGGGACTTGATGGAACTGAGACATTACCTATATCACACGAGTAAACTTAACGTGACAGATAATAAGAACACGGAGATTTGTTACGAGATTTTCAAACTTGCCTATGTCCCTACGAGCCGAATCATTTGGTAGCTCCTTCCGTGTGAAGTTTGCTGGGAGAGACGAAGACGAAGTTACCTGAGCTAGGATAGTAACGTACTAAATCGGACAAATTTGATGCATGTGCATGCCAGTGGCAGTGTCCGTTTTTGAATGACAGCGAGGACCACATGTATGTTTACGTACTACGTGTTGTCTCGACCGGACTGGTCGCTGCTGCATGCTAGCCTGCCAAAGTTACGTCTTTATTAATTTGTTGTCTGCTGGCTGGTGTCGCACTCGCGTCAAGCCGGATCATATTAATTACAATCAGGCCATCAGGATCGATCTGATTTCTATCCATCTCCCCAACCATGCATCTTCGTGTCGTTCTTCTTTCGTGTTCTATATTGTGTAGCGTGCGTGTCATGTTTCCAAAGAACTTGGAGAATGACAACGATTTTTTCACTAGGACCTAAACGTCCATATACAATCAAAACCGTTCATTTACTTTAAGATTCATGCAATACACTATGTGAGGATATTATGCATTTACGCCCTTTCATTTTGCTTTTATTCTGCTCTCTCTCTCCCCATCTTCTCCACCTCTCTCCCTCCCGTATCCGTGCCATCTCCATACTCCTCCACCCTCCATGACCCGCGCTACCACCTCCTCCGGCCTTGGCGCTCCCCGCCGCCACCGGATCCGGCCTCGCCGCCCCTCGCAGCCGCTGTCTTCGACCTCCCCGAGCGCGCCCCCGCTGCCACCGGATTCGGCCACGCCGCGCCCCCACGGCCGCCGTCTTTGACCTCCCCGAGCGCGCCCCCACTGCCACCGGATTCGGCCTCGCCGCCCCCCGTGGCTGCCGTCTTCGACCTCCTCGAGCGCGCGCCGAGCGCGCCCCCCGCCGCCACCGGATCCGGCCTCGCCGCCCCCCGCGGAGACGACGTACGAGGAGGAGGACGCCGAGGAAACGGCGGCGGCGCCGACTCCGCGAGGTTCCATCCACGACCACGACCGAGGAGACGGCGGATGGGGAGGATCCCGTGTTGCACCGGCTGTGGCGAGGGGAATCCGGTGCATTTTTTCTTTTTTTTGTTCAGATCCGAATCCGCTGCATTTTTTTGGTTCATGATCTGGCCTTTCTTGATTTTTATTGGTTTGAAATTGCGGGTTCAAGAAGAAATTGTTTGATAAAATTGTAAATGTTCAAAGAATGCTCAAAGCAATATGTGTATATATGATCCGAATTGTGAAGATTTCCTTGTTCTTGTATGATCCGAACATATAGTTAGCAGTTTTGTGATCATGCAGTCATCAGTCATGTATGTTGAATTGGTACAACCTCAGAAAAAAGAAAGAAAGAAGTGGTATAATCTAATATAGTGAGTTCAGTTTTCAGTCACTTGTTTGCAGTAAATTCCTAATTTGGCCTTTTTCTGTGAGTGTGAGATGTATGCTGTTAAATTAGAATTACATTTCATGATATAAAATAAATTCTGTTTGATTGTGAAAAAATATGCAGGGATTTTTGTTTTGCTGTGAAGAAATATGCATTATATTTTTATTTATTCTTGTGCATCGTACATTTCATGATTCAGAATGGACAAGAAATAATGCATGAAAAATTTGCTAATGACGAAATAGCTACATTTCATGATTCAAAATGGTCAAGAAATAATACATGAAAAATTTGCTAATGAAGAAATGTTGCAACAAAAAAATATGCATGCATTTTTGGATATTTTTAGTCATGGAAAAATATGCATAGTATTTTTTGTAATAAAGAATATAAAAAATATCCATGAAAGTACAATTCATGATCCAAAATAGTGAAGAAATAATGCATACAAATTTTGTTTGATAATGAAATATTGAATAAACTATGCAGGGATTTCTGTATTGCTGTGAAGAAATATGCATTACTAACCAAACAAATATGCATTAAAAATGTCCATGGAAGCACAATTCATGATACAAAATGGTGAAGAAATGATGCATAAAATGGATGACGAGGTGCAGCATGAGAGAGGAAGCAGTTGTGGTGCATAAATATTGAATAAACTATGTATGAATTGGGGTGCAGAATAAGACGAGGAAGCAATTAGGGTGCGTTCTGCAAAATGAATTAGACTGCATACTGAGAAATGGATAAGCCTTGGATTTCTTTTGTAAAAATTCAGTACGAATCTTAAAATGCTTTGTGTGGTATGAATAGTACATGGACGTCCTAGTACTAGTGGTTTGCCATTTTCGCTTCCTATACATGCATGTCCCATTTTAATACTGGCAGACCGATCACTCAGCAAACCCTAGCTAACGCATGCCGGTCTTAATTAATACAGGCAAAGCTGATAATACTACTGCCGACACCTACCAACGATGTATATGCACGCATCCAGGCTCCAACCACCTTGGATACAGTACTGTACAGTCAATACAGACACAGCAGGTGCATTGTGTACGTACGTGTTTGGCAGAAACTCAGCTAGCACAAATATATGTTCTCATCAGCTCAGTCGATTCGGTTCGTGCTGCTCAAAGGCCAAGCGTAATTGCAGCTATGCACAGCCCAAGGATAAGAACAAAGTACAAAACGAGGGAGAGAGAGAGAGATGTCATACAGTATATATTTGGATTGCTCTCGTACTGGACCAGATTTTCTCATTGGTTGAGATAAATCGGTAGGCCCGGCCCACATATGCTTTAAAGTTGGTGCTTCCAACGGCTGGCAGACATGCATGCAGTGTCTGGTACTTTGGACGAGAGAGAGAGAGAGAGAGAGAGAGACCGTCTCCTCTGAACCACCTCTAGTCTGCTAGCTGTGCACCTGCGCACATGCTTTTGCCCCAGAGTAGAACTGTCAATATGTTCCTCGAAAATACTAATGTAGTATGCACATGCATGGTATACATGGTCCTGTATGATACACCGACCAAATATAGTATGGCCTTGCATGATGTACCAACTAGCACATGCAAAATGGTTTTCCGGCTGCGCGCGGTACTGAGGTTAATCCAGTGAGTCTAGCTCTATCTAGTTGATGATTTTTTGGCTTCTCAATCGTTGTAGGCCTTTTGTTCCACACGCAGTCTCTATTCTAGGTTTTTGTTTTTCATTTCTTCTCTGACATCCTTGCCATCATCCCCGTGGTGGATAGCGGGTCAGAAGACAGCAGAAGAGAGGGTGTGTATATTCGGTGTGGGCTAATGGTGGGGACAGGGGCACTCTCGGCGAGGGATCTAAATTAAGAGTCACCGGCGCCGCTTTGCCATAGCACTACGCGACCACAGGCTTCGCTTGTGTGTACGAGGAGCCCGGGTGTGTCTGATATGGGCAGCAACACAGAAATTGTTAACTATTCCTCCGTTTCATTATACCTGTAATTGATCTTGAAATAATTCATATTTGTCTATTGAGAATATTAAAATTATAGGTATTACAATATTTTCACTCTATACTCCTATGAAAATGATTAAATGGTTGTAATAGTGGTTTAATATAGATATACATGGTCATTTTACATTAACTTTTCTTAGATTTAAAGCTACCTTGTTCTATACACATGGTGAAAATAGAGGGAGCAGTTATTATTGACTAAATATTATTTCCTTTAAAAAAATTGTTTCTGTTAATGAAATTAGTGTTATCAAGTTTGAATGAGCATATCAGTAACTTTTCTAAGCTATCTATCACAATTGAGACTCAGACCTATAGAATATATGAATTGAAAAGGTCCCACATTTCATAACATGCTAAAAACGTTCTGAAGAACTAGCCACAGTTGATTGGCTGCATGCATGCACGGTAGAAAGTTCCGGAAAAATAGTATAAGGAAACGTCTTGACTTGAACGAGCGTCACAGCATGGGAATTTTGACGGGACCAAGAGCAACTACTATCATATTGCACGTTGAGCATATGCATGTACCTGGAAAATAAAATTACCCAGTTAGTCTCATAGAATAATCTAACAGAGTGATTAATTTATTTTGATTTGAGGGTATATGATACTGCTGCACCTGCTGCACATGGAAAAACTATTGGAGATCTGGAACCATATCTATGCATGCCATGCGAATCTGAATGGGCCAGGCATATAAAAACACAGAATGCAATATTGCAATTTTAACGGCCGGATGCGACCATCTTTTCTGTTCACGGTTGGACCACTACTCCACTTAAATATTATATATAACTAGCAGGGTGTCCGTGCGCTGCAACAGAATCTCAAATAGTAGAACAACATCTTAGATCAAAACCATGAATCTATAATAAAATATATTATTTTACCTTACAACGATCTAATAGTAGAGTGCTCGTGCGTTGCTAAAGAAGATGTTTACTTGATATCTTGTCTTCATGCATACGATAAAACTATTGGGGAGTAATTTCAGCAAAGTTTGTTTACTGTTGGGGAGTAATTACAGCGGAGTAAAAACTATTGGAGAGTAATTTCAGCAGAATTTGTTTGCATGTTTGTTAGAGGGTTGTTAGAGGGGTAAAATGGGTAATCAAAAGTGTGACAACACCATCACCACAGCCACCAATTCACATTTTATAGATAGTAAAGATTTATATTTACTCTGTCCAGAAATATAAGATATATTTTAATTAATTAAAATAAGATTTTGACTAACAATTACTCTATTATTATAGAGTATGATTTATGTGACATAAAATTGATATTATTATATTCGTATTTAAAAGTACTTACTTATGATTATGATTTTATATCACATAAAGCGTATATTAATAGAGTAATTATTTGTTAAAATCTTGTCTTAGCCAATTAAAATACACGTTATATTTCTAGATGGAGGGTGTATATGTAATGCAAGATTTTCCAAGCGTCTAATATGAGGTTTATTTAATTTTGAGGCTAGCTATTCCGCTTTACTAGGATTGGTTACAAAGGTAGTATACAAGGCCGAGGAAGCATGCATATGGGCAGGTTGCGCAGCTGCCAGCGGGCGACGGGGAAGAGAAACGGAGAAGGCGAAGGTAAGCAGCAGTGGACGACGCGGAGCGAAGAAGTGAAGAAGATGAGGCGAGCGCGGCTTTTATTTCTTCTCCGCAATCGTGTGGGATCGAGGACTCCGTGACGACGTGAGGAAGCCCGTGATGACCAGCATATGCCACGTCGTAAGCCTAATTCCTGAACTCCGCTCAGATCAATCGGATTGAGCCAGTTTTGTGAGGCTACGTGTCAACAGCCGATTCTTCTAAAATAGGACGTCCCATTGCTAAGCCCTTTCCTTTATGGAAAAAGATGGATGGAAAATACAAGTATATATGAATATAATTAATTAGTAATTATTAAAGGCACCTTGTTTGGTTCGAGGGCTACGAGAAATTAACTTACACAATATTTCGATAGAAAAAGGTAACGATCTACAATGCTAATGAGTTATAGATATATAGTTGCTCTGTCTCAAACAAAGTTGGATTTGTTACATAGTCTTTTTATATATGGATAGATTATCAAGATTTCTTCCGCAGCCTTTGCATATGAATGCACACAGCCAAATAAATTTGTCACATAGTTTGAAACGAAAGCAAAGGGCCTCATACAAGGGCTGATAAGCAACATAAATAAATAAAAGCAAAGCTTCATATTAAATCCAGCTGCATTTGAAGGTTTCATCTCCCGGTTTGGTGAAGAACTCCGCCATTGCACATGAACTAGATTGCCCAATACAAAGCTACATCCCCAACATAAAGTTGTTTCTTCATCCCTGACCCTGCATCCAATCCTTCCCGCCAACCCCCTAGCATAGGAGAGATATCATCACAATCCTCGAGGCAAAACGAGCCAAAGTACACTAAAAAAGTGAGTAATAGTCTCGTCAGCCTTGCAAAACCAACGCCTCTTGCTCTCCTTCCACTTTCTTCTTCCAAGTAATCTTTAGTTAATACCACCTCTTTACTCAAATACAATTATACAACAAATAGTTAGATACAGTAACACTTTCAAGCATAATCGCACTAGGGTTTTTTCGCAAGTACAACTATGTTTGGAAATCCTGGGACACAACTAATTTGCACGCACAAAATTTAAGTCAGAACTATTTCCCAAATGGCACCGTTAGTAACATAATATGTGCAAAATAAAAGGCACTTACTGTGATTTGGGCTATCTAATTTACTTCACCATCAAATTAAATTGAGGCTGTAACAGTGCTGAAAATTTTCAAAATTTCAAAACCTTACTGGGCAGCATTTCTTTTCCCTCAGCCCACTTCTTTTTCTCCCTCGGCCCGGCCCATCTGACCCACCATCTTCATCCCCTTCCTCCCGTCGTCTTCGTTCCGTCACCGCCGCCTGTACCACCGCCATCGCCTGCTGCACCGCTCCGGCTCAGCGTAGGGATCACGCGGGACCCACACCTCTGCTTCACCCCGCGCCTGAGGCAATCGGACCACGCGTCCTCCGCACCTTCCTCTTCCTGGCCCGCCACTTATCTCCTCTGCGCCACCGCTCCCGCCCCGCTCGGCTCTGCCTGCCACCTCCCCCCTGCCACGCTTGCCGCCCGAGCTCAAAGCGCACCTGAGCAAGCGCAGAAGCCCACCCCGGCGAGCTCATCTCAGGAGCGCCCCGGCCGCACTGCCCCGAGCTCTCCCTCTCTTCCCGAATTCCCCACACTCCCGAGCCCCCTCCTTCATTTCCTCAAGCCCCTGAGCTCTCCCGAGCACCTCCACCTCCCTAGAGCACTTCCTGAGCTTCCCCTCCTCTTCCCCGAGCCCGGCGAGCTTGCCACCGCCACCATCCACTACTCCGGCGAGGTAAGCCGAGCTCACCCCCACGCTGCCGAGCTCTTTCCCCACAGCACCGCCTTCTCTTCTTCGCGAAAATGGAATCACCGCCTTCTGTAGCCCCTCCCCGAGCCTCCAATTTTCTCCGGCGAGCTTTGCCGGCGATGAAGTTCTTCCCCGTCGCCGGCGGCCACCTCCCCTGTCTTTCCCCTTTCTCCCCGCCGAGCCACCTGCTCTCCCCCTCTGCTTCCCGACCAGGCTGCCACCTCCCTCCTCTCACAGGCCGCCCCAGCTTCCATTCTAGGCCAGTCCCGAGCGCCACAGGCCGGGTCAGGCCGGCCCAGCCACATTTTCTTTTTCTTTTTTTTATTTATTTACCAGGCCGAGCCCACTAACAGCCCACAATCTAAAACAGTTTGAGCCCAATCAGGCCCTATATTATTTCGCGGGCCCGGGTCCGACCCGTCGGGCCCGAAACCCTAAAAACACTATTATATACCGTTTTGATCGTCTCGACGACACGGTTCCAATTTTCCACTCAGTTATTTCAAATTCTCGCTTTTTAATACCCGACACCCACAAAACCCTCTCACATCCTATATATTCTGATTTTCCTCCGAAACCCTAACCCGCATCCTATATCACCTTTTATCCTTTCAACACTCCGGTTCTGACCTCACACCCCCACTTCTTATTTTTAGTACTATTTTTAAATTATTTTATATTTTGCTCCCAGCTTGCATTCGTCGAGCCCGGACTTATATGTATTTGTTTGTGCTTGGATCTTTTTGCAACTAGAAAACGATAGTGACAATCCGACGCTGGGCAAGGATTCTGACGGCGAAGGACTCCTTGAAGACTTCGATCCAACAGACCCCGGTGTAGTAGGCAAGTCACAATTCTTGTTCATGTTGATCCCACATGCCAGTCTACTTACTGTATTACTAGTCTAGTTAATTATCTTTTCGCATGTTAATTTCATACGTGATATTTTTGAATGACATGATTGCTTAGTTAACACCTACCACCTCACAGCCCTAGTTAATTTTTATAGGCTATATTCACCTTGAGAACCTTAGGATGAAAAATAAGTCATATCAGTATCCTTCGCTGGTATTAGAGGTTAGACTAGACAGTATTCAGGGATATTGGTAACCCTAGTTCAAACTCGGAGTATGTGTTTTTAAAAGGGAAATTGCCGACGGTTGGGGACAGAGAAGATGGGGCCCTTCATGTATTGATTGTGCAGCCATACCCCTCCCGTAGAGTAAGGGTAATCGGGTAGATTGCCTTACTCGGAGCAGTTAAGAACAGGACCCTTGTGCTTAGTGATGAACATAGAATCGCTCAACCACATGTTGACTTGTCAAACCTGGCCTAGTAAATCTGCTCTACCTACTGAACAACTACAAACTAGCTTACCGTTCCACTTCTCTGGAAGGCCCGCAGAAGCGAATGAGGTGATAGGCCATTTATTGGGAAATCATAACTGGAACTCACCCCCGGATCTTGAAGTTGACATTGGTCCGTCGGCTCCCGGGAGAACGAGTGATGTAGTGTTCCTGGGTAGAAACTTCAAAAGATAGAGCAGATAAAAAGCCTTGTTAACCTACCTCTGTCGACACACCGATGGGCGTGTGTATGACTGCAGTGACACCAAGAGGTATGGGTATCATGTGGGTAAAGCTGAGCCGCTCTGCAGAGTTAAACCAAATGGTATTCGAATACGCCGTGCTTCCGGTTAATGAAGCTATATTTAGAGGTGATTTTCGGTACAAGGCACAAGTAGAACTTGATGATGTTTAGTTGAATTTGACGTTGACCCAGCAGGGTTACTAAAACACAATGATTTGCAGTTGAAATATTTTTAATGAAGAGATTTTAATTACTAAGGCGGAGACTAAGATTATGCATCCACCAAATATTAAGCCATATGCCCCTCCTTTGAGATTCAGAACATGTAGCTAAGTAGTATACTTTCCCAATGCGGCTTGCTGAGTACGTCATGTACTCATTACTGCACCAAACTTCTCAGATGCATAGGAAAATGATGAAGAGTCTTTTGACAAGCAATACTTCGATGGAGACGAGTGTGAATTCTAGGTCTTGTCCGCGCTCGAGGCGCCTGTGGTGTAGGTTCATTTTGGTTTAAAATAAACTTTAGATTCAGATGCCCTAGTACACTGTAAACTAAAATGTTACTAAGCATACTTTTATATTCTGTAATAAAGTTTATATATTTAAACACTGTGTTGGCAACGTGACGACTCTGCGTCCGTAATTGAGAAACTTCTAAATAATTACAGGTATCATCTTGCGGTTCCAAAAATCGAGGTCGTGACAGAGGCGATCATAACATATATGTAACAGAACTGCCGACTTGCACTCGATCAAAAGGAGAAAAAAGAGCCGACATATATGTATTGTGAGAATTTGCAAGGGGAGTGAGTACAAGTTGCAACTTGCAACGAGCGGCGACGCCAAGGGGAAAAGAAGGCATTAAATTTTGGCTTTAAGACGCGCAGTTTTGCTCCAGAGAGAGAGAGAGAGAGCGAGAGAGCAAGCTAGGTAGCGACAAATGAAATGGGGCCGGGACCCTCCCCAGCTCGCACACGCGGCGTGCAGGCCGTGGCTTTTAGCAGCTCCCTGCATGCATGGTTATCTGCCGGTATGTACGTTAGGCTCGCATAAAAATTCAGGTCAAGACGTATAAGACGTTTCCCAACACACACACAAAAAGAGCAGGTACGTTGTGACGGTTGTACAAGAGAGTGGCACCTTTGCAAAAAGGACATGCAGTTACTGTAAATATTTATATGGATAAGTTTCCAGAGTATATATATTTTGCTCAAAAGTATGCAGCTCTCGGAAGCAAAAGAAATTGTAATTAATCATGCACGAACACGACCGAATCCAGGAGGAGGCGATAAGCATAAAAAAAATAGCGGGGCAGGGGAGGCCAGCGACGGAGAAGTCGACGAGATGGGCAGGAGACGACAAGAGGAGAGGAGAGGAGAGAAGAGAGATGGGTCCGGATCGATGGCTCACTGCAGGGAAAGCGGAGGAGAGGGAAAGGGGAGCTGCACTTAGCAGCTGGGAGGGATTTCTTCTGGCCTGTCACCTCACCCACTTGCCCACCTTGCTTGCCACCTTGCTTGCTTGCTGCTGCTGCTGATCGATATAAATGTTAGGCGCACACACCCGCCGGACAAGGACAAAGATCAACCAAGGCGGGAATTTCTTTTAATATTTACTATATTGAGATCGCTTCGAAAAAGAACAACCAGTGGTAACTAAAGTTGGTTCGAATTTTCTAAATATCTGGATAGTTAAGCCGAACCATTGAGTTTTGGATGCACTATCCAACCAAAGGGACCGCTCCTAATCGTCATCCTACAAATGAAGCATTCCATTCTTCCGGCGTTCAATAATTGGTATTAAAAAACATATAAGCACATGAAGTACAAAAAGGCCCTCGGAAAACCGGGAAATTACACCCATAGATTTCTTTTCTTTGCAAAAAAGGTCTCCAAAAAATTGGCAACACAATTAGGTCCTTGCTAGAGTCAACACCACTAGAGAAGAGATCCCTCCCTTGCTAGTGAGAAAGTTCACGTGACAACACACATGCCCTCAAGGCTTCAAGATAGCACGAACCAAAGGGCCTCCATGGCTTCTTGCACTCGGAGGTTAATAACATGGTGCCAGGGATTAACAATAGCGTTGTAGTGCCAACTAGGAGATTTGATAATTGGGCCTCTATTCCCATCAGTCGGATAAGTTGACGACACGCACAACACGTAGCCACGTAGGGAATCAATCCAGTACCACAAAAAAGGGGAGGAGTAACCCACAGAGCCCTAATATATATCTAGGGCCGAAGTCTATTGACTTGCACCTTGGGAAGCCAGACAGTGATGATGGTAGCTAATCAGTGCATTGCAACAAAAGGCTAGAGAAGCTCTAGCAACAATCACGACGTGCAACACTAGTGGAAGACTAAGGATCCAGGAGTACATAGTAGTTGGAGAGGGGCCCTAACCCCTCTTCCCTACCCCTCTAGTCGGTGGGGCCAGCGAAGGAAGAAGATCAAGGAGGCGTTTCAAGAGAAGAGGTGTCAGGAGAAGAGATGAGAGGTACTAAGGGGGGTTTGGTTGGGCTTTTCAGTAGTTTTTTACTGGAAAAAGTTGCAGCCCAACCAAACGGCCAGCTTTTGCCAACGGTAGCTGTGGGCTTTGCAGTGCAAATTTAGCTGTTTGGAAAAGCTACCTTCTGCCAGCTTTTTGCAATGTGCTGAAACTTCAGTGCTCATTTTCTAAAATATTGTAGATGGTTTGGATCAACCAAAAGCTATATGGTCACTTTCTCACAGCCACAGCAGCTTTTCCAAACAGCCAGCCAACAGCAGTTTTGTCAACAGCCACAGCCCAACCAAACAGGCCCTAAGAATTTACGGTGTGTTTGGTACTAAAAATTTAGCTAGCCAAAATTTTGCTTACCCATGATTTTGCTAATATTAATAAAAAAATGAAATAGATTGAACAGAAGGATATTGGATACCAAAAAATTAGCAATCATCAAACAAAGACCAAATTTTTTGTCATGACAAAAAAAAGTTGTACGGTAGATATTGGCCCGGATCAAGCATACCCTACATCTATAACCGGGGAACTGGTGTTCTAAATGCTTCGTGCACCTACCACCTCTCTTTCTAAGAATATTCTTCCCTCTCACCCACCAAATTAGTCAATTGACCTACGCCTGTGCTTTACTGATTCATTAAATCATTTATATAGCCCAGAGAAAATAAGCTTCTGCCTTTCATTCATAATCACAGTGACAATGTATATACCTGACATCTCCCTAAAATTTCAGATACTTTTGCTCAGTGTTTAATTTACTAGCTGCATGCTCAACGGAAATCTTTGTATCTTAGTCCATCAATTTTGTGAAAAAGTTGCCAATCAAACTCAAGTAAAAGGATGACGTTACATATATACCTGCTCCTCAATGACGATACCGGCCTTGACTTAGTTCATACACGTGCACATCAAATGGTATCATATATAATTCTCTGTGTTTATGTCACTGTAATGACTGTTAGCACCTAATTAACTTGATTTACGTTTATCAAAATAATGCAAATAAAGTTTATGTGTTAGAAAAGGCAGCACAATTATTATTCTAAAAAGGAAAATTGCAGATTGTATGTTTGGGTGGTTATACGAAATCAAATATACATCTAACCAAATTTTAATCGTGACTTTATTTGTTAAATAATATAACTATTGATTCCTAAGGATCAAAACGTTTTGCTCCATCGTGCCCATGCGCTATATTTTCGCCGTTCAAGTCATTTCGCTTTTATTTCAGGATCAAAACGGACTTAGCCTAACTAAATTACGTAATCCAAAATCATATTACATGATATTTATTTAATGAATTTCTTAATAGTGTAGAAATTTGAGAATACGAGAACAATTGCCACAAAAGTTTGTCGCTATAGTAAATTAATACATAATCAAAACATGCAATGCTTTATAATTAAATTATCCCGCTGAGAACCTGTATGAAATTTAGTTTGAAGAAAAGCCAACTTTGTTTCGTCGATCTTGTACCAATGTGAAAGCATGCCATTTCTAGACCACAAAGACCAAAGAAAGTCCTAGATAGAAGGAAATAAGAACATGACTGAAGAAGAAAGGAAAAAGAGAGAAAAAATATTGTGTTTAAAAAACCTGCTTACGTGTAGAACATCTATTATATACTAAAAGCAGAATACAATAGAAAAAATAGAGATAGACTAGAAATTCTCACAAAAAAGTAAAACATCCGATCATTAATTTGGTGGACCCTTTTATTATTAGTGGACTACAATCGATAGATCTTCATAACTATACATAAATAGATCACAGCCGATAGATCTTCATAACTGCACCTAAACAGATCATAGCCGATAAATCTTCATGATTGTACTTAAACAGATCACATCCGATAAATCATCATAAATGTACCTAAATAGATGACTCGATATAACGACTAGCAGGCCGGCTCATAAATGTACCTAAATAGATGGCTCGGTACAGGTCAACTCGGGATTTGAACTTTTATTTCCGTACTGATCTAATATCACGCGTACGGGTAAAAAATAAAGATAATTAAAAATGTTTGCTGCGCAATTAGTAATGATCTAATATCATACATGAGCAGGAAAAAAAATAAAGATAACCAAAACATTTCCCACGCAATCAGTACTGATCTAATATCACGCGTACAAGTAAAACAATAAAGATAATTAAAAAAATCACATCCGATAGATCATCATAACTGTACCTAAATAGATGGCTCAATACAATGTCTAACAGGCCATAAAGATAACCAAAATGTTTCCCACGCAATCAGTACCGATCTAATATCACGCGTACAAGTAAAACAATAAAGATAATTAAAAAAACACATCCGATAGATCATCATAACTGTACCTAAATAGATGGCTCAATACAATGCCTAACAGGCCATAAAGATAACCAAAACGTTTCCCACGCAATCAGTACTGATCTAATATCACGCATACAAGTAAAATAATAAAGATAATTAAAAAAATCACATCCGATAGATCATCATAATTGTACCTAAATAGATGGCTCAATACAATGCCTAACAAGCCAACTCGCGATTTGAACTTTTATTTCCCGTACTGATATAATATCACACGTACAGGTAAAAAATATAAAGATAATTAAAAATGTTTCCTGCGCAATTGCGCAGGACACTATGCTAGTTAATTAGATAACAAGAAAAAAATAATACTCCGTGCATACCCAGTGGTCAATTTTACTCATTCGTATGGATTATGGATGGCTGTCCATGCATCAAGCACATTGCGTCACAAACCATACATCAACATCGAAGTTGCTAAAATAAAATCTAGCTCCCATTTACCACATGCCATAAAACCACATGTATTATGGAGCTCTGGAAGGGTGCAAACATGCAAAATTTCCACTGGAAAACGCAATCACCTTACACTAAGCAAAATTTAATTAAGCCCCAAGATATTATAGCCACACACACATGTACACGTGCATCCAAAATAGAAACACCACAATATATATATATACACCAACACACATACCCCACAGCAACCACCAGGATCATCTTGGCCAGCCCTAGAACAGCAACACATCTTACCCTCCACTACACAAACACAGCACATCCATGAGTAATTTCCATATATACCTGGCTATCTAGTGTCACAACCCACACAGGCACACACCCCCAAGAGAACACACCAAGCAACCAAAAGAAAAGCAACAAGCCAAAGCTCTAGCTCACCATGGGGGTGGAAATCCTGAGCTCCGCGGCGGAGTACTCCTCCCAGTACTCTTCCGGTGCGTCCACGGCCACAACGACGGAGTCTGGCGCCGCGCGGCTGCCGACAGCGCAGAGCCTACCTGTCGCGGTCGCCGACGCGACGGCTGATGAGGCCGTGACCTCGCGGTCGGCGTCGGCGTCGGCGCAGCAGCCATCGTCGCGGTTCAAGGGTGTCGTACCGCAGCCAAACGGGCGCTGGGGCGCGCAGATCTACGAGCGCCACGCGCGCGTGTGGCTCGGCACGTTCCCCGACGAGGAGGCCGCCGCGCGCGCCTACGACGTGGCCGCTCTCCGTTACCGCGGCCGCGACGCGGCCACCAACTTCCCGGGCGCGGGGGCGTCCGCCGCGGAGCTCACCTTCCTGGCGGCGCACTCCAAGGCCGAGATCGTCGACATGCTCCGGAAGCACACCTACGCTGACGAACTCCTGCAGGGCCTGCGCCGTGGCCGCGGGATGGGGGCGCGCGCGCAGCCGACGCCGTCGTGGGCTCGGGAGCCCCTCTTCGAGAAGGCCGTGACGCCGAGCGACGTCGGCAAGCTCAACCGCCTCGTGGTGCCGAAGCAGCACGCGGAGAAGCACTTCCCGCTGAAGCGCACCCCGGAGACGACCACCGGCAAGGGCGTGCTGCTCAACTTCGAGGACGGCGAGGGGAAGGTGTGGCGGTTCCGGTACTCGTACTGGAACAGCAGCCAGAGCTACGTGCTCACCAAGGGCTGGAGCCGCTTCGTCCGGGAGAAGGGCCTCGGAGCCGGCGACGCCATAGTGTTCTCGTGCTCGGCGTATGGGCCGGAGAAGCAGTTCTTCATCGACTGCAAGAAGAGCAAGACGGCCTGCTGCACCGACGACGACGCATCGGCATCGCTGGTGGAGGAAGCCAATGAAGCCCATGTTGTGAGACTGTTCGGCGTCGACATCGCCGGAGACGGGTGCCAGCAGAGGGGACGCCGAGAGGCGGAGCAGGGGCGGCAGGACTTCTTCAAGCGGCAATGCGTGCACTCTCCTGCCCTAGGTGCCTTCGTGTTATAGCATCACATACTTATATTCTTCTTCTCGATCGGCCCCCTTGTTGTTAATCGATCTGTTAATTTGTTCGTGGAGTAGAGTTATTTTGTTCCTCGATTTTGCATAGCACTCAGTTAAGTCAGATTGCAAAATGAGTTGTATGTAATTATGTAGGAATTCTAGAGATCATAATAATCCTGAGATCTTGCGTATCTCAATGTACTATCATCTAGTACAGCAAAGTTCGATTCTACCAGTGTAAAATGCGTTACCTGTTATGACTTCTGATGTTAAGATTTGTTCACGGCTTAATATCGCCAAGATTAGTTTATGCTGCACCAGTTGATCATCATTAGCTCAAATTGCACTGGAGTGTTGACCAGGGCTGAGCCAGCAAAATCAGGGCCCTGTGCTAAACTCTAAAATGGGGCCTATATCACTAGAAAAATAAAACTATAATAATGTATAGGACTATAGGCCATAATGTCCTACATAGCAATAAGATATATCAAGAATCGTATACCTATTTAACGCTTAGTTGCATAGTCTTTACTTAAACAACATCATTCTTTTAGTGTTCTTTGAAATGAAATCTTTAATGATGTCCTCATAATCAATCTTCTTCAACACTTCACTCTTAAGTGCTATTGTGGCCAAATCAGTAAGTCCTTGTTGTGTCATTGTAGCATGCATATAGGACTTCAATAGCTTCAATTTAGAAAAGCTTCGTTCCGCTGATGCAACAGTCACACGAATGGTCAACAGAACTCTATATGCAATACTTGCATTGGGAAAACAATCATGCCGCTTTAGAAACTTTAGAATTTCAACAGGCCCCATATTTTCTTTTGGAATGAAATCTTGAAGAAACGTTAACTCCACATACAGTTTATTGGCATTAATGTCAGATTTGCCATATTTTTTTCGGGCAGCCTCAAGATTATCACAAGAAGATTCCAAGCTCTTATTATCCAATGACTGCAATGGTTCGGAAGTAAATAAGAAACCAAAAATTTTCTGGTGCCCAACAGCCCGAGACGCAGCCGCGCAGGCCGCAGGGGGATTAATGGCTGATGGGCTGATGGGCTAAAGTGCTGAACTGCTCAGAAATTTGGGGCCCTGGAAATTGGAGGCCCTGTTCCATCGCACGGGCTGCACGCCCATGGGGCTCGGGCTTGGTGTTGAAGTATTTAAATCCCTCATCGAGCAAGGATAAATTTTTGTTAAACTAATTCCATAAATGGAAAATTTTGTGGATTGAGAGCTTACATAGCAAATATTTGAATTGCCTCGTCTTCTTGAACTGTGTCATGATTGACTTGATTATTTCAGTCGCGTTGCCTGCAGACTAAATGGTCTTTTCTATTTCTTGGTTGAGTGGATGCTAAATTTGGATATTCATTTTGTCTGAATCTCCATTGGCTATGATTGAGCTTATTATATCTACCCTCCAGTTGCTTCAACTCCATTTTTCTTGCATGTGTAATTCATATACCCAAAGTTTTATAAACCTGAAGACAATCCTTATCATTTCTGTCTCTTATATCATGATTTGGATTTCTTGTATCCTATGTTGTTGATCTTTTCCATATGTTTCAGATTTTGTTACTCTTTATCATCAAGCAATTAATTTATTTTCTCATGGAAATTCATATATATAGATATTCCTTCATATGCACAGTACTTTTCTCAAAATGCAAGTAACTATGCATGCTGCTTCGATCGAATGGATACTAAATGCTTACTTTGGTTTACACTATTTTCTTATAATTTTTGAGATTTTAGTTACCTGACAATCTGATCGTATATATCTATATTACAATCCGATCAGTCTTATTTGTAAAGAGCATACCAATGTAGAAAAGTATCTTGACGACCACTGTAGAATGCTTATGGAAGTTTTAAAGGGGAAAAGGCTTACAGAGGAGACTATTTTTAGGCCAGTTCCCGTGCATATATGATATGTAGCCCATGGCAGAAATTTTCCCAAGTTAGAGATACAATAGAAGGAACATTTTCCCATTTCCCCCCTTGTTATTATCTTTTTGTATGAAAATAATTTACATTTCTCGTATTCAGGAGGTATAAATATGCTTTACGTTTTCAATCACATCTTATAGTATGAACTAACAATTTCCATGAAAATCATTGATGAGGTGCAGGTTAGGCGGAAGCTAATCTGTGTGCGTGTCGGCTGTCCGATTTTTCACGATAGTCGCAGCCGCAATAAAGGTAGAGAACGAATTTCAGATCAAGCAAAGATGTAAGAACATAAGCATGAAAAACTTAAGCCGAGTAGATGGGGATCAGCTCCATGTACAGCAGCAACAGGATCCCTCATCGATCAGCAACCCAAACACAGCGCTTAGTGTCCTTCAACATGGAACGTTTTCTAACTTTCTTATTAGTAACCCACCAAAGATCAACTACCAATACAAAGGCCGAAGCCCCAGCCGTTATATCGCTGCATGTACCATGGCTCTATAGCCAACCCACATAGGACTCCAAACCAATCGACCTAAACTTGCCATATACTACTGGTTTGGACTCTAATCCAGTTACAAGAACTACACGACTTGACCCTAACACAAATAAAGAATTCTTCTACTAAATATGTCTCATGGCAAAGACTCATTAGTATTTAGAAACAAGGGACTCTGACCGAACTCCTTGTACTACTCGGATGCATTAAAAGGGACGCAAGAAAAATAATCCCTAAACTAATTCAGATTTGGGCAGGAAGTTTTTCCAATAAAAATCACGTGGCAGGTAGTACGAAATGTAGGCTTTGAATTTCTCTTAATGGAATCAATAATCAAAACCTGAGGACTTGTATGTGTTGAGTCCAGTAGCTTCAGGCTGCTAATCTTTACTTGTTCCCTCCGATCTGCACTTGATTGAATAGCACCATGCACATGCAAAGCTAGCTGGTCCTCCCGTACTAATCCATGTATGGCGCAATTTCTTCCCTTTTGACTTAGACTGATTAATTGGTTTAATTGGTGTCGTAGATATAACAAGGACCATATCAGTCATGCTATATTTCTCTCCATCCGAAACCATATCAAAAGGTATAACCTTTATTTGGTCTTTGTTTATTTAATTTTTATTATCATAAGGAAGATGTGGATCACACATACATCTACGAGGACATCTCCAATTACAGAGAAGACAGTCTTCTCTTATGCTTTTCACGTCATCTAGAGATAACAATAAAAACATGTTATACAATATGTTATCTCTTGATGCCATCTCTAGCAATTAATGCATGCATGAATATAGGATCAAAATTAAACTAGAAAATATGGGTCTAAGGGAAGACATATTATACAATAAAAAAAATAATGATCTTTTAGGTGTGAAGGGATCATCCCTTCACCAAGAGAAGGCAACTTTCTCTTTCTTCTCTCTCTCCTCCAACTCAACAAAAATCCTATGTGGCACCTCTAAAGGAAGACTGACATCACCTAATCACGCGCTAGAACCGATAGAAACTAACGGTCTAGCACCAAGATTTGAGGACAAAGTCTTCGCTTGATAACAAAGTTTCTGCTCTAATTAAAGTTACTATTTATTTTTTGAACTAATCCAACACAGTTATATGCATAATTGCATGTTCTCAATCATGACTACTAACCAAGGTTAATTAACATAGAAACACTCCTTTTGGTTATACTTTTGAGTAAATGACGGTGTGGACTATGTATTTGTTACAAATGACATGTTGAACTAGATTTAAAAAAATATTCGACCTATAAGGTTGTGGGATTTTCACTACTAATTAAATGTGATGCAATGTGTTCAACATGTCTTTCTTTTTTACAAATGCATGGTCCATAGTGGAATGTACTCTATACTTCTTAAACTAGATCCTACTTTATCTGTAACAATTGGTAGTTAAATCGTCCTTTTTCGAAAAGAGATGTCAATGAAAAATATCATCGGTATCATTTCAAATGGATGTTTCATGCATATTCACTTTTGATTCAAGAATACTCCCTCCATTCAAAAATATAAGACATATAACTTTTGGGATCTTGTCCAGAAATAGAAGACTTGCATGCGAATTTAATGATATTTTCTCTCCTTTGTCCTAATTTATCTTCTCACTTCAACATTTATAGCTAAACACTTACACTAACCTAATCTCTCACTTATACAACACATTAATACCATGAATAGCATGATTTCCCTCTAGTACTCTATTGGTCTCATGACTATCTTAATATCCACGTGTTAAACCAATATACACATATACCTTTTAATTGGAGGAAGTCATCAACCCACACGAGCAACAGAACCCGATACAATAAGAAAAGAAAACCTTAGACGCACTTAATTGATGAGCCCTAAGGCGTACATTTACTTCATCAACATGGAGTGATTGGGTTAACGAACCACTTATGTTTGAACTTATGAAAACCTTATCAATTTATAATAATGGTAACAAGGCGCAAAATTAGAACGTGTTTGTATTTCTCTCTAGCTAGGACGTTCCAAGGAGTACGTAGAAGATTCTAGAGTTGTACTCTGCAGACGGCTGTTATTCTCAAATAAAAATACCACTCTACAATTAATGTCCATCAATTTTGTGCTCAATTTAATTGGCAATCGCAATATTTGACGTCCACTAGTTGTTTGCTAGGGAGCTAGGGAGCTAGCTAGATAGGTAACTTGCATGAGCACGAACGACTAACTAGCTAGATTCAATGTACCGAAGACATTGAGCGTTGCAATTCAGTTAAGCTGCTTAACTGATCGTTGATCTCGCTGGGTATGCTGTATGCACAGGTTCCTCGTCCATGTCTTAATTAACTTTATTTCGACTTTGGATGAGATCAGGAGAACAAAGGGTGCTGCCTCTTGCATTAGCTCACACTTAATTTACTTCATAAGGTACGTCTAAAGTGTACAATATAGTTTGGTGCCACACAAGATATATTACTATAAGGTATGGGTTCCGCCATACAGTTTTGCCTGTATTGATTAGCTACTGCCTACTGCTACTCCGGCCAGTTTTGTGCCGGTACCGCAACACATCCAGTCCTACTAGGCTACTAGCTACCTGCCACGAATCATTTCTTTGACGACACCTGCCACGAAAGTAATGGCTACTGTAAATAGTACATTAGGTGGGTGGGTCAGCACGTGTCCTTTTCCGCATGTACCAGACGGGCATATACGACAAAGGACTCAACTGCGGACAAGTTGCCTGGGTTGTACTGCACTCACACTCACTGCATCGATCTATGCTACGGTCGTCAGATCTGCCTGCTTTTCGTACCCAGACATATTTACTCACATCGATCTTTGGCCAATATAGGTCGTTTCCTCTTTTAGAGTAGTACTAGGCCAACACAGACAAAGTACTTGCATCCATCCACTAGTAGCGACTTGCTCGTCACCACTCACCAATGCATGCTGAGAATTATGCGAGAGACAGAGAGATGTCTATGGGTTTGTTGTCTTGTCCTTGGTTCTCTTTCGCAAATGAAAACCCGCAGTCGCACGGCAAAGCGATGCCATCAAGGCAATGCTCACGCGTATATGTGCATGCCATCAAGTCGATCTTGGACTCGTGTCTCACGAATATGAATATGACTCATGCCTTCCATTTTTTGTGTGCGCATGAATATATATGTGGACTGTATTTTAGAATAATCAGACGAATACGGTGCTCCAGATTTCTCCCCTCAAACCATATAAAAGAATTTAAACCCTAACCCAGCCACCTCGGATAGTCTACTGACACCGTATACCAATGCATGCGGCTGAAACGATGCAAGTGCCACCCATCTCCTCCTCGGTCATACCACCCGTCCCCTCGCAGCCTTGCCTCCGGCCGGCGGGCAGCGGCTCACTATCGTTGGCTTTGCTAACTTGGCCAACCATCACCCCAGGGCTGAGCCGGCAAAATCAGGACCCTGTGTCAAACTCTAAAATAGGGCCTACATCACTAGAGAAATAGAACTATAATAATGTATAGCTATAGGCCATAATGTCCTACATAGCAATGAGATATATCAAGAATCGTATACCTATTCAACGCTTGGTTGCATAGTCTTTACTTGAACAACATCATTCTTTTAGTGTTCTTTGAAATGAAATCTTCAATGATGTCCTCATAATCAATCTTCTCCAACACTTCACTCTCAAGTGCTATTGTGGTCAAATCAGTAAGTCTTTGTTGTGTCATTGTAGTACGCATATAGGACTCCAATAGCTTCAATTTAGAAAAGCTTCGTTCCGCTGATGCAACAGTTACAGAAATGGTCAACAGAACTCTATATGCAATACTTGCATTGGGAAAACAATCATGCCGCTTTAGAAACTTTAGAATTTCAACTGGCCCCATATTTTCTTTTGGAATGAAATCTTGAAGAAACATTAACTCCACATACAGTTCATTGGCATCAATGTCAGATTTGCCATCTTTTTTAAGGGCAGCCTCAAGATTATCACAAGAAGATTCCAAACTCTTATTATCCAATGACCGCAATGGTTCGGAAGTAAATAAGAAACCAAAAATTTTCTGGTGCCCGACAGCCTGAGGCGCAGCCGCGCAGGCCGCAGGGGGATTAATGGCTGATGGGCTGATGGGCTAAAGTGCTGAACTGCTCAGAAATTTTGGGGCCCCTGGAAATTGGAGGCCCTGTTCCGTCGCACGGGCTGCACGCCCATGGGGCCCGGGCTTGCATCACCCCCTCTTTGTTCTCGATCGACGGTTGGCATCACCACTGTCTAAGCTCACGGGATACTAGTGAATCCAAATTCCACGAACTCGATTGCCACTACCACCGGAGAGGTAAGAAAAAATTCGATCGGTTTTTCTAAACAAATTGTCGCCTAATGGTTAGCAAATCCTTATAGTTATCCAATTATTATACTTCTCTTACTTCATACTCCCTCCGTTTCAAAATATAAGCCGTATTTTATTTAGTTAAGGTAAGACTTTAACCAATAATTATTTTATTAGTAAAAAATAAAGGATCTTTCCTGAACATTAATGGGTTTAAATATAAACTCAGCGGCCATATGTAGTCTAATTCTCAGCATTTAAAAAATGTTGCATCCTCTAGATAAAGGAACTCTGCTCCATCAAAAGGAAAAGGAGAAAAGTAGATAGAAAATATAATCTAACTGATGTATGCAAATTGTGTAGAAAAGGACTAGGAATAGAGGGATACTCGATCAAACATTCAACTCATCAAACGGAAGGAGCATGAGTACACACAATATAATTATTTACTTTGAAACTTGTATAGCATCAGGCATATTTGTGTGGGGTTAAAAACATATGATTATTTGACTGGGAAGATAAATATACATAGAAACCCAAATTTACTTCGCCTATGCTTCAACGTTTTAGTATGTATCTGCATCTTATTTTTCACTTAATTATTTCATAGATCAAATATAGCATTTGCTATAGATATTATAAAGGTCTGACAACCTGGCAATCAAGTTAGAGTACAATTAATACATACCCAAATTATTTTATTATCTAGGGAGACTAGGTACTCCCTTTGAGGTACAATATATATTCTTTTTGAATATGTAACATTCAAACTTTTTAGGTATAAGAATTACTAGCATCATCGACAATAAATTAATATTGCTAAGTTCTCTATGAAATTTATTTTTATAATATACTTCCTTCGTCCAAAAATGTAAAGCGTATTTCAATTGGTTAAGACAAGACTTTGACCAACAATTACTCTATTCATATGCGATTTACATGACATTTAATTGATATCATTAGATTCCTCTTCAAAAGTACTTCCTTATGATTATGATTTTATATCACATAAATTGTATATTAATAGAGTAATTATTGGTCAAAGGCTTGTCTTAACGAATCAAAATACGTCTTACATTCTTGGACAGAGGGAATATATTATTTTTGTGCGAGATAACTTATTCTTGTAGAATTTGATGGTCAAAATATCACTTTAGAGATTGTGTCAATATCTAAAGTAATTTATATTATGACTTAGAGGGAGTACATATTTCGTCGATCACATTGTAACTCAGAAACAGCCTTAGATTATATTAATCCATGAGAAAATCGAACCAGATTAATTAGTTGTGGATCCATGAATTAATGTATGGCCCAAGAGGCATTGAAAGGCAACATGGATGATCACCACGAAACCTGTGTAGGGACCGGAGCAACTTGGCGCCTTTCCAAGGGAAAAAGCTAGGCCTTGCATGCCCTGGTTTAATTGGTCCGGCTGGCAGCACACAGTTTCATACCCAATAAGTTACCGGCTCAAGCTTCCATCCACGGCCAGCTGCCTGCAGCCTCTCACGTCCTCCTCCTCTTGTAACTTGCAACTTGCAACTTGCATGTTCAGATCGAGGACAACCACCTTGTCCCTACCTACCTGTTCAAAGAATGGAGCTTGCCACTTGCAGATAAACGTATATATAGTAGGTTATGTTTCTGGTGATCATATGTAAGCGGTAAGATTCAAAGGATCTGCTCCGTGGAGGCAGGTCAATTATGTCGATGGCGTCACGGATGCGCATGGATGGATGGATAGCTAGATAAGCCTTGTGCATTTTACCTTTTTATTTTTACTTTTGTATGCCAAGTACGTATACGTTTGCATATATGCGTGTTGGCTTGTTGCCTTGGAATCCCAGCTGCAACTTGTATTCTGCAGCCGCTCATGGATTGGTGGTTTCAGAAGTTCATGCATGCATACATGCATGTTGCGGACGCTGTATTGGTCAAGTACACGGAATCCATTTGGAGCACATGGAGATCGTAGATAATGTTATATATACATTGACAGGAATTTGATTTTTATTTGCGTCAAGGAATTCTCAGTGCATGGTGACAAGTGAACAAATCATGAGATTGCTGGCTGTTTCGTCGTTGGAATATCAAATATTTTGTCCACTTTGCTCATTGGCGGCTGAAACTTTTTGGCACGCGCGTTATCAAATTTGCAGCTCTTGAGAGAGAAAAAGTAAGGAGCTAGTCGTGATATTTTTCAGGATGGAAGACGCTCCACTTGTCAGATCTAAAGACCTGCCAAAAGATGGAAGTTTGGAAACGTGCTCAAGTTCAATTGACCTGTTGAAATCATCAACTGGATTTAAATAACTAGGTGTAAAGGACATAACCCCCATACATGCATGCATGAACCTTTTTGTGCTGCCTTTTTCTTTTTTCTTTTTTCTGTATTATACACATCGACATTGAACATGACGTATTAATTAGCTAGTGCTTTTTCTTTCCCAATTGCGCCTGTCAAGCCGTAGGGACAAACCCGCGGCGCATATATAATCGGCCAATTTCCATGACATAATTAACTGATTTCCTGACAGAAACTTTCATGGAAGAACAAGATCAGCAGCTAACTATTGACCTCAACCCATCTCGACCAGCAATTGTGCTTTCTTGACCAACCCAAAGCTAGCTTGGTCCCGTGTGTGTGCGCGCGCGCTTCTGCATACTATAGTTGACCAAAGCCAAAACCGTCAGGGAACGTACGACATGTACCAGTATTATAGTTAGAGATGCAATAATTGGAGTACGTTCTGCATACCAATAGGAGGCCAACATGATCGACGTCGATCCAGCGACGGCAGCGTACGTAAACCGATCCATCCCTAACCAGTCTATTTTCCACCGCCTTATATGTTCGTGCTTTTTGAGTCTAGAAGACACTCTTAACTCTAAAACCTTCACTTTATATCTGTCTAAATATCAAAATTAAATAAAATAACCCTTTGTCCACCCAACCTGATATCACTTTGATTTACCATGACGTATGTGGCATACACGTCTAGGTATGGACGAGTCAATTAAAGATAAACTGGCCAAATATCCCTGCGTTGTTATGAATAAACGGATTAGATTACTGAGCATGCCGAATTATTGTTGTCGTACTCCATGCCACGTCCTTGACTTCGTCTCAGCTCCTGGTTGAGCTTCAGGTCAAGTAGAATTGAGAGTTGTTTGTGAAAAGTAGCACCTTGGACGAATTTCATTTTTAAATTTGGAATTAGTGGATGAGGAGGACATCTATTGAGGTTTCGACACGGGCATATAAACTTCGCCAATATTTTGATATGGTCCCACAGTAAAGAGAGGGAGAAGAAAGTGTACAGACCGTCGCCGCCGATTGACATCTTTATAGGAGTAAAGATTAGCACATGAGATCATGTACAGAGATAGGAAAAAGAAATATGACGGTGATGTGGTAAACACATGCCAAAACCACTTATAAGATCAATCGAGAGCGAAAGCTGAATGGTTTTGATAGTTACGGGGTGTAAAATGAATGGTTTTGGAGTTGGGCTTTTTTACTCCATGCATAGTTAAAGGGAACTTTTTCCATGAGACGGTGCTGGATCGCTGAGTGAAGAAGCGCTGCTGAATCGTTGTTCCTAATTGCTTGCAGACATGATAGTGTGCGCTAGCTGCGACTTCACATGCTTTCTTCTCGGTGTCCAATCCACTGCAGAATCACGGGTATCTTTATGATACCACAAACAGAATCACTACTGCTGCAACAGCGGCCAGCAACCAGCTAAGGCCTACAAAACCAACCAGTTTTCAGCAAGATTCAGTTAGAACCTGCAGCTACTAGCTAAGATAGTAACGAAAAATTGCTTACGTCCTCGGTACAGAGAGAATCAGTTGATTATTTCTCGTACAAACATATCATTAATCTACAATCCATAGGAGTCGAAAACGAGCGCCATCGCCACGTATCTAAATTGCAGAGGTAATATAGCTTGTTAAGATAAAGAGGAGGCTTAAAAACTAAATGGCTGGCATGTAAACTTCACTGCCGGTAGCCAAGTACCAAACTTACATGACGCCAAGAGTTAAAACAATTTTAGATGCTAGATTTCTGATTTGAGGGCCCCCAACAATTAAGTACAGAAAAAGAATCAAGGGAGACTGAGGGGAACTCGGATACCGGAGGGGAAAAAAACTATACAAGCTGCACCACAAGGACTCCACCTTAAGAATTATATTATTCCTTAATACACTAGTGGAAAATTCCAAGTATAACAGTGTAAAAATGAAATGAGTTGACAACAGAGGCACAACGATAGCCCAACACAAATAAAACCGCCATGAATAAGCATAGTTAGGCTACCGGAGTGTACAGATCTGCTGATGTAACTTCCGAGCAGAGCAATCCAAGTCGTAAACAATATACATTTCTGTGGTGCAGCTGTGCATGAGTGAGTATCCGAGGTGTATCAACCCTCCTCGCCAAACTCTTTCGTAAACCTCTCGTGCACCTCCAGGTCCTTCTTGCTCACCGTCGGTCTCTGCCTCACGAGGACTTTATCGAAATCAGTCTTCGAGATTGGCGGTGGAAGGATCTACAGCCAGGTAACACCTTAGTAACTCAGCAGAGGTCTCTCTAACAACTATTGTGGAGGAAATGATATCATTCTTATCTTACCTGTGCAGCAAGGCCTTTGGATGCAAGGTCCTGCATGGTGGTCTGTACGGCGCCTGGTTGCTTTGGGCCACAAGGCATCCACATGTCACCATCCGCCTTAAAGAAGAACATGGCATCCTGTGTTTTGCGCACAGGTTCAAATAACACATCCTTCACCTGTTGACAAATAGCAAGAATCAGATTCCATCACATTGTACTAACACATGTGAGGGTTGTGCAAAATTACTTACACAAACAGCAATATCCGAACCAGAAAACCCGTCTGTCCTACGAGCCAAGGCCTCAAAATCACTTTCGATTAAGCTGTGTGGTGTGTCCCCAAGATGGACCTGAATGAATTAAAGTTCCCAGCTTTAAGCATAGATTATGACAATTTTTTTGAACTGAACATTCATTATTTTGCGTTGTACAAATGTTTCTTAAGCACCTTAAACATATGCTGCCTTGCTTTCACGTCAGGTAGAGGAATGTAGATACGTTTGTCAAAGCGCCGCCGGACAGCCTAAGGTAATGAATATATGTAAAGTACCAAACTGTTGATAGTGGGAGAATCTTTATAAACTGTAAATGGTACAACAGAGTATTTGATAAGTCTTCTGAACCTGGTCCAGAGCATATGGCGTATTCGTAGCAGCAAGAACAAGAACTTTATCATCATTATGGCCAACACCCTGGACATTATAAGCAAAGCAAAAGGTAAGTGAGTTTGACATGGAGAGCCGTTTAAAACAATTTAGTGCACCATATAATACAGTTCTGTGAATAAGAATTAACATGTTCCACAAAAAATGGTCGAAATTTGAGTGTTCCGTGACGGAATTGTTACTTTTATATATAGCAATCTTGCCAAAATCTGAAGCCTAGTGAACGCACTGGTTAACTATGATGGCCTAACCGTATGTTATTAATAAGAAATTTAGTACAACTTCATCAGATAAGTGAGTAATTGGCATAGAGTGTAGTACTAACATCTATAGATACTGAGGTCCACTCCAACATTGAATTCATTTATCTTGTAAGCAAATAATCTGGGATGACAATAACTCATTTAGCACACAAAAGGAATGCTACGCTTCAGCCAAGATTCCTAGAAGTAGTACAACGCCTGATACTACTTAGTATGTGGTACCAGATGTTCATCAGTGCTAGTGTGTTACAAGTGGTAGCAACTCCAGTATTAGCAAAAACTGTGTGGGTGAGGAATCTCTACGACGCCTAATACTGCTTAGTGTTTGGTACCAGATATCCAGTGCTTAGTGTTAGCCAAAACTTTGTGGTAAGGAATCTCTGGGGCCAATGGTTTGGCCATGAAACAAATGAAAATATGCCTTGTTCTTTTTGCCTTTATCTCAATATGCAACATTTATGGGAAACAGTACAAAAGTACTAGCCATTTGCTAACCCATAACAGAAAGTTTGGAATGCAGTTTTTACAGACTTGAAGGAAGTTTTGGATACAGTATTTACAGACTCGACAGACGTTTTCTCCCCTTCTTATGAATTGGCAGAGCTCCTGCCATTGCTTAACCCAAAAGAGAGATCAAGTTGAGTCAAAACCGTAACTTTCTCCTTCCATGATATATCACAGCATTTTATATGCTTTCATGTGTGAACTTTTAGAATCATTATCAACCTATGCACAAAACTTCCAACTAAGCATGTCTAGTCATCGTTTCTGTAGTGGAACACGTATATGGAAACAGTTCACAATATTATACGCTGCAAGAACTCACCTGCATTTGCACAAGAAGTTCAGTCTTGATTCTCCTAGAAGCTTCACTTTCATTGCTTTCTCCACGTTGACCACATAAAGAATCGATTTCATCAATGAAGATAATTGAAGGAGCATTTTCACGAGCCATTTCGAAAAGATTAGCAACTAGTTTCTCGCTTTCTCCCATCCATTTTGAAACAAGATCCGAGGACGATATGCTGCAGGTATATCGAAAGCATTAACACAAAATAACATAAAGGACATTGAATTAGCAAGAAAGAAAAATGAAAATATAGTAGGAAATGAACATTTGCAACACACATGGAGCCATCAAATACAAAAGAAAAGAACATGGAACTTTGTTCAGACATCGCTACATATTGTTGCAAAACATGCATTGCACAGCGACATGAGCAACCCACATGAATGCACATGGTACGGTAGCCACTACTAACATTCTCTATATGGACTGTGTGGTGTGCCTAGATATGTATTATATGTGCTGTGCAGTTGAGCCACTCATTTGGAAGTTAGTCAATCTTTTGGAAGGATTTGGGTGGTGAAAAGCAAATTTAAATTGTTTGTGTGGTCTGGCTGAACATAACTGTCATGGTAATGGTTATGACATTAGAACTTGTTCATGATAGGACTAGGGCAGTGAGGAGTGAACTTGTTTTACTAATTCGAAATTGGTGGGAAAATTATATGTTCTATGCATACAAAATTTGACCCAATGATTGTTACAGGACGCTATCTCATTAGCTTTTTTTTAATATACATAAAAGATGGCAGTATAAAGTGACAACATTCTTTGGTACAACAATATGGTAAGAACATGGCTGCTATACAGTCTTCCAAAATAAATTCCACGTAGACATCAGAGGTTCGGAAGTTGCGACCAAGTAAAGAAACATGCAAAATTTTGGCTGAGCAATCTATCCATGTTTCATTCCGTATCCAATGCCACGTTTCCACTCATGCACTAGGAAATGGATGAGCCCCTACTCCTGCTAACTGAATCTTAGATCGCTGTGATAATCAGATGACATTATGTTCAAATGATGAGCAACTTGTCGTCTTTTTTCAACCAGGATCACATATTGGTCACCCGAAACTCAGTGATAAGTGCTAACCCAAATATTTGGCTGGAGTGTTCAAGTTGAGCTACAGTCCTTACATGCCATGAAGGGATATGACTGCTATGTCTAGGACAACTGATGCTTGAGTGAATAATAAATGGACACAAGCTGTATTCAGATAGGGCATGCCAAAAAATGTGTAACCATATTTCAAATACCAAAATGGTGGCAGGATCAAATCATACCAGTTCTACCATAAGCATAAGGTTTGAAAATATGCCACGGAAAGTACAAGTGGTATTATAGTGTCATAAATGACTTTACGATTTCTACTATATAGTCACACATGTGAAGGGTGGGATTTGCACAATGAGTACTCCAAAAGGATAAAGAATAACAACTGCAAACTCAAGATAGATAATACAACTGAAATGAGTAAGCTTGCTCGAACTTTGGCCAATGGGTTATATGTATGGTACTCCACAGTTTACACATGAAAAACGAGACTCAAACCAAGTGTAACTATGTAAGAGCTGCTATCCTAGGACACACCTTGCAAGTGACAACTTTCCTAGTTTTGCAAAAGTTTTTAGTTTTTGAGCAAAAGCTCTCTTGCCTGCATGAACATACAATTTTCAGGAAAAAGGCACCTGCCTTCAAACAATCCTTGATGACATTATTGTAAGTTTGTAACAAAGTGACAACAACTGAATCATAAAAAGAGCTCATGCAGATGGATAATTGAGGTACTAGTGTGTCAAGTTAATTAAGGCAATTCATTATCGAGACATGTGCACTTAATATACATGGAATCTTGTCAGTATTATCAAACACAATTAAATAAATAGAACTTCAAGCAAACACACAAATAAACCACCATGCAAAATTTTCAGTGGTAACAAAATACTAAGGGCATATTTGGTTCATAGCCGAACTTTGCCACACTTTTCCTGCTAAACTGTGGCAAGCCACAAAAAGTGTGGCGAATAAATTGGTCGCCACAACTTTGGCAAAGTTTGGCAAAAGTCTGAGTCTATGACAGCTGGGGTAGGCTGCTAAGAAACAAACAGTAGCCATAACCAGCTGCCACATATGTGGCAAAATTTGGCAAGGTGTGACTGCGAACCAAACATGCCCTACAACACTAGTGGCTGCACACGATAAATTACTTGAAAGAGGCATTTCTGAAACCTTATAATACCCCAAAATATGAATCGCAGGGTGCATGCCCTTGTTGGCATAAAGAAAACTATATTGTAACAGTTTTGCACATATGCGACAAAATCAATTAAGTGATGGAAAGTAAGAGATAATACATGATACTCGACGACAAGGAAAAAAACGAGAGCAAAAAACAAGCAAGTGTATCATCATCAGAAAAGGGAAGTCAACATGTAGGAAAAGCCAAAACTCCACTCCAGTGCATACTGGGTTCTTATGCAAAAGTATATAATATAACATGGTGGAACTACAACAGTCACAGATCACAAATGCTCAATATAATCCTTTGAGGTGAAATAGTGAGTAGAATTTGAAATTTCGAACAGCCTGTACTAATCCAATTAACTTGCATCTACTATTTGAAACACATAAGACTGGTTTCATGTTCACTACTACTCAAGCAACAGAATAAATGCTACAAATTGGAGTTTTGCAATGATTCCAGGTAGCATGCAATATAGGTAAAGGATGGTGGAAGGTTATTAATTTGGCACAGACCCTCTACTCAACAGATAGCCAATGACATGAAGGTAAAAGACAGCAGAGAAACCATAATTAAGGATGAAATTAGTAAGAATGAAGGATATATTTGATTGTTACTGTGTAGGCGAAATATATAATAACTACCTGAAGAACGTCGAATCAGCCTCAGTTGCAACAGCTTTAGCTAAATAAGACTTTCCTGTTCCTGGTGGACCGTACAAAAGAAAAGCCCTCCATGGCCTCCGCTTACCTAAAGAAAAGTATTATCCATTAGTATATACTCTGTACTAGCTAAGAACACAGAATCCCTAGACCAGACACCAGTTATGAACGAAGGCCGCTGAATGCACAAGACAAACAAACCAATAGGAATTGAAACCGACTTTTGACATATTAAACAATTGAAGGCCCATACCGAGTAGTCCAAATTTTGATCTATATCGAACTCTGCTACAAAATTGACCGCTTGACTATACTGGAAGAAGCCAATGCATATATAGTTAAAGTAACAATTTTTGAATTTTTGTCCCCCTTGATTTGATAGCCATCTTTTAATTCACACTGTCACCATAAAAAAAAATTGGTTCTACTCCATATTGTTGTCTGGTACAAGAGCGAGATAATTTCACGTGTAGCAAAGATTGAACAGTCGAGTGATTTCCTGGATATAACTAAGCTTCCAGGCGGCCCAGTGTGGGTTCAAAACCATGTTCAATCACCTAAATCATCATCTACAGACGAAAACCAGTATGTGTAGCATCTTCTCAATTTAACTACCCTAAATTTGCACCTTAGAGCAACCATCACACGATACTTCAATCAGCTCATTCTCGCCCTATCTGATTAAATCAAGATCAAGATCCACACGGCCTATACAATCCATAACAATCGCAACCGTCTCGTTCTTGGCAACAAACAAGATAAAAATAGTGTCTTTCCTTGCACTCGCTCACCTGTGAAGAACTGCGGGAACTTGACGGGCAATATGACGGCCTCCTGCAGCGCCTGCTTAGCGCTCTCCAGGCCGGCGACGTCGTTCCACTTGATGTTGGGCTTCTCGGTGATGATGGCCGAGTTGAGTCCGGCCCTCAGCTTGGACTGCTCGGAGTCATCCCCGCCGGCGCCGCCGTCCCCGCCGTCCTTGCCCTTGGTCTTGGGTCGCGTGGCCACGGCCGCGTCGCCGCCGTTGGGCGCCCCCGGGCCGCCTCCCCCCTCATCAAGAACAGCGCGGATCTCCTCGGCGCGGCGTAGGTACTCGGTGAACTTGGCGGTGATGGCCTCCTTGATCTTGGGGTTCTTCTCGTACTTGAGGTGGGTCTTGAAGTACTCGAGCGCATTCATGTAGAGCGGGAAGGCCTTGACGTAGTTGCCGGCATTGTCCTCCTGGACCGCCTGCTTCACGTACTCGATCGCCTGCTCTTTGAAGTTGCTGTACATCGGAGAAAGGAGCCGCCTTTGCGGCGGATTCCGGCGGATCGGCGGGGGGGATCGGTCCGGGAGGCCGCGGATTGGGCTCGGAGGTGGGGAATTCGGGGAGCGCGGCGGCGGTTGCTTCGCCCTGGGGTTTGACGAACGAGGTGGGAGGAGAGGGAGGAGGAAAGGGGAACGAAGACGGGGTGGGGAAAAGGAAAAGAGGGCAGGGGAGAAGCGTGTTTTCTTTTCTTCGTTTTATTTGTTGAGTTATTTAATTGGGAGAAAAGATTGTTTTTGTACTGTATTTGGATTAGGTCCTTTGTTATGTTACGTTTTGAGAGAAGGTCCTTGCCTAAGTGTCAGGAATTAGTGTCCGAATAATAGGGAGCTCAGCTTGTCAGTTTGAATAGATTGCAGCTCAAACGTGAGACCGCTGGCCGCACCGGCTATACTACGTGTAGCTACAACGACCTATAAAAGTACTGCCTTTCTTTGCACTCGCTCACCTGTCATCTCGTTGTTCGCGTTCGTTTTTAACCCTACTATGAATTCTTTGAGAGAACTTTATCATGTTCCTGTGCTTATTTCTGCTGCGGTTTTATGTTTTTGTTCTGCATATTGTTGCATGTTGCAAAAATTACTTTTTGTATCACTGGTTTGTTGAGAATTATGCTTCTTGTGAGTTACTAGAATTAATGTATTGCCTATATTCAACTAAAACATATATCATGCTAGCGGCGGAGCTTGAGCGAAATCTTAGAAGTGGCCAAGCCACTCAGTGAGGTGCACGCAGTGGACTGTTAGAGAGAACTAATAGAAAATAGGCTAGATTATATCACTAATACTACATTATTGAGGGATAATCAGAAGAGATTTTTTTCTACTGGGAGGGGCCATGACTCAACTTTGGCCGGCATTATGGCCCGCCCCTGTATCATGCTATACATACGCAGGTAAGAGGGTATAACTTTTAGTAGAAGAGCTACATGGTTATGAGTTGGGATTCTAAGGTGTAGAATTAGGTCCACTGAATACACAATAAAGAAATACACATATATGAAGCCATGGTTCATGAAGAAATGCACATATATGGAGCTATGGTTCACGGAGAACACGAGAGGAAATTAAACAAATTTCTAACTAAATGCTAGTTTGTGGTTGCTAAGCTATGTTGTGTTACATAGAAGAATCTAATTAGTTAGAGAAATCTCTACTAACTCTAATAAACTTTTATTGTTATTAATATCTAAACAGAATATTCCTTCGACTAATTGGTACATCTGAAAAGGAGAGCTAGACAAGTGATTTTGAGAAGCTATTTTTGCACTAAGCTTGCATCCGCCCACGGAGCACTAGTGTTGAAATACAAGACAGGGGAGGTGTGAAGTGCAAAACAAAAGAATTCCCTAATAAAGGGGAACGTGCCAATGCGGGTGTTTCATCAGTTTTTTTTTAGACCAAGTCCATCAGTTACAGAAGGCTACGTCGTCGTAGGAGCATCCTTCCGTTGAGTTAGATATAAAAACCGTGTGGACGAACGGCGACCGTGTGATCAGTGACGGGTAACACGGCACGAAAACTTTGCAAATTCAAACATCGATATATCTAGTGGCCGGTAATCTGCAAAGCTAAGGTTAAATCACGTACGTAACAAACTGAGATCAAAACATGCGCAGCATGCACACGCACACGATGTGACAAGAGACTAATCAAAAAAGATCCATCGATCATGGTCGTCTTCGCCAGCTCAGCGAACCGCGCGTCGCCGGGCGCGAGGGTGGCGCCGGCCTCGACGCGGCCCTCGTGGAGCCGTACCGCTCGAGGCCAATGCACGCGCGGGCTTTGCGGAGGTAGGCCCTGTGCATGGTGGCGTCGGCCGTGGCGGCGGCGAACTTGGCCATCTCGATGAAGCGGCCTCTCTAGCTTTCACCTCCAGCTCGCATGCAAGATCAACGGCGGGCATGGATCGAAACAGGAGATGGATGTATGTCCTGTGGTGCGTGTTGTTGGTCTATGCCCTCGGCTCGATATGTGATCGATGATTCATACATATATATGGATTGCCTAGTGGATATATGGAGAGAAAGCGCATGCACGACCAGGGCTGGTTTTTCAACACGCGTGTTTCGAGTTTTCTCGAGCTAGACCTTCCTTAGGCCCTGTTTGGTTGGGCTGGCTTTTGGTCAGCTTTTTCTAACAGCAAACAGCCGGAGTGCATATTATATAATATGGTGAATAAAAAATAAAAAAAACCAAAAAAATTAGTAAAATTCAGAAAAATCAAGAAAAATCCAAAAAATTAAGAAAAATTCAGGAAATTAATAAAAATTCAAAAATTCAGAAAAATTAACAAAAAAATAGAAAAATCAGGAAAAATTCAAAAAAAAGTAAAATACAAAAAGAAGAGAAAAATTCAAAAATTCAGAAAAATTAACAAAAATTCAGAATTTTCCTTAATTTCCTGGATTTTTATAAATTTTTATTAATTTTTCTGTATTTTTCTAAATTTTTTAGAATTTTCCTTAACTTTCTAGATTTTTCTGAATTTTTGTTAATTTTTCTGTATTTTCTAAAATTTTAAACCATTTTCTAAATTTTTAGAATTTTTCTTAATTTCCTAGATTTTTCTGAATTTTTGTTAATTTTTCTTTACTTTTCTAAATTTTCAAACCACTTTCTAAATTTTTTAGAATTTTTCTTAATTTCCTGGATTTTTCTCAACTTTTGTTAATTTTCTTTTTTCTGAATTTTTAAACAATTTTTAGAATTTTTCTTAATTTCCTGGATTTTTCTGAATTTTTGTTAATTTTTCTAAACTTTTTTTCTAAATTTTTAAACAATTTTTTGAATTTTTTGAATTTTCCTTAATTTCCTGAACTTTTCTGAATTTTTGTTAATTTTTCTAAATTTTTGAATTTTTTAAATTTTTATTAATTTCCTGAATTTTTCTTAATTTTCTAGATTTTTGTTAATTTTCTTAACAGCCAACAGCCACAGCCGAACCATACACGTATGTACTCACGTCTCAACAGTCACAGCCGCTTCTCCTAACAGCCAGCCAACAGCCGCAACAGCCACAGCCACAGCCTAACCAAACAGGGCCTTAATTCGCGGACTCCAAACCCATCCGGCCGGATCCGACTAATGCAAGGGCCGCGATGGATAGCATCATGGAAGTAAAGAAATTGACGAATGTTGGAGTCTAACTCAACGGAAGGATGCTCCTATGACGAAAATCTACTCATTTTAAAACTAACTTTAGAGAAAATCTGTCTGCTATATATATCCTGTTAACCTCATAGATGGTTGCCCGTCCCTGGGCGGCCAGGGCAGTGGGGGCCCTCGCGGAGGCTGATGCAGGCCTCGGCTTTGCGAAGTTCAAGTTGCCCGTCTAGATGATGGCATGTCCTCGCTCGGCATAGAGTGCGGCGGTTGGAGGAGCGCGGGCCTTGGCTCGTTTGGCCTGCGAGCTGCGACGTGGGCTCACGCTCAGCTCGTTTGTTCACCAAGCCGAGTCGAGTCTTGAGCTTTATTTCCAGCCGCTGCGTGGCATGGTCACTAAAGTTAGCCTCGCCGTCCATGAACTTGATGAAGCTAGACTCTCTATGGCTTTCGTCTCCAGCTCGCATGCAAGATGACGATGCGTGTCGGTCGGCGAACATTGATTTGAGTGAAAAAATTCTATTTTGAACTCTAAACTATGGTGTTTGGTTCAATTCGAATCCTGAATTACAAACCGTTTATATTAAACTTCAAACTTTTCAAAATCGTTAACTTGAATCTTAGCCCGGTTTAGATAGTGGTTTTGCATTCGGGCTTTCCAAAAATGTGAAAAAGGCTTCATAGGTGTAGAGAGTGCCATAAAATGATAACATGCAAAAATTCATCAAAATATATAACTATTTGTGTCCTGTGCAAAAATGATAAGAGAAATCCAATTATGTCTTGTCTTTTTTATATCGAACACAAATGAACATATTCTTTGATGAATTTTTTAATACTTTTTAATTTATAGCATTCCGCATACCCCATGAATAATTTTGGATTTTCTGGGAGCATTAGAGACAAAACCACCATCTAAACCTTAGCAAAGTCTTTTAAGGTGGTTTTGCACCTCTGATGTTCAATAAAATTTTGAAAAAAAATTCAAGAACGTAAGGAGTGGCACATAATAGTAACCTGAACATTGGAGACAAAACCACCCTCTAAACCTTAACAATGTCTTTGAAGGTGGTTTTGCACCTTTGATGTTCAATAAATAAAGAGTGGCATATAATACTAACCTGCAAAAATTCATATAAAAATATGAATCTTTTTGCTTTCTGTACAAAAAAGACAAGAAATCTATTTATCTCTTGTTATTTTTGCACAACACACAAATAATCATTGTTGGAGGGGTGTTCCAACTCATCCTCTATAAATAGGACCCCAAGGCCAAGGGGGAGGGGATCTCATTTTCCCTCTTTTTCACTTTTGCAAACCCTAATTTGGAGAGAGAAACACGAAACCGCTGCACGAGGCCTAGCTGCGCTCGCTATCTTCTCCCTCATGTACCTACGTGCACCCCCGTAGGCCTGCGTAACTGAATGAGGGTGCCTCTCTCTTATTGTCTAGGCGCGTACCTACGACAGTTGACGCTGACCGTGGGGACCTAAGTGAAAAGCCATAGCGTCTAAGAGGAGGAGCCCGAGCGTGACTAGGAGACTAGGACCACCTCCCCGGCGCATGACTATATGTCGCCCCTACGGGAGGCTCCGCACACAGCCTGCATGCACCTCTGCGAGACGTTCCGCGCACCCTGCGCGTACCACTGCAGGAGGCTCCGCGTGTACCCTGCGTGCACCCCTACAGGAGGCTTCGCGCACACCTTGTGCGCACCCCTGCGAGATGCTCCGCGCACCCTGCGCGTACCCCTACAGGAGGCTCCGCGCACACCCTGCGCGCACCCTGCGCGTACTCCTGCAGGAGGCTCCGCGCATACTCTACGCGCACCCTGCGCGTACCCTTGTGGACACTCCTGCGCACCCTACACGTGCCCCTGCAGGAGGCTCCGCGTGTACCCTGCGCGCACCCCTTCGCACCTCAGACGTACCCCTACGGGAGGCTCCATGTACACCCTGCACGCACCTTGCATGCACCCCTGCGTATATCCATGCGCTGTGTGCACCCTCGTGGAGGTCCTGCGCGCAACCCTACGGGAGGTCCTTCGCGCGTACCCCTGCGTAACCCGCGAGAGATCCTCCGCGCATACCCCTGTGCACACTCCCTACGCGCATACCCCTGTGTGCACTCCCTGCGTGTACCCCGTGGAGTCTCTACGTGCACTAGGGGCTCGCCACCAGCACGGCCTCTTACGCGCGCTCTCGAACTTGGTGTCCTCCGTGCCTGTCCCCGGCGACAGAAGGGGTTTTCGTCAACACCGCCCACGCGCGCTCTCGGACTTGGTGTCCTCCGCGCTCATCCTCAGCGACACTAGGGGCTCACTGCTAGCACGGCCCCTTGCGCGCGTTCTCGGACTTGGTGTCCTCCGCGCTCATCCCCAGCGACACCAGGGGCTCATCGACAGCACCGCCCGCGCGTGCGCTCTCGGACTAGGTGTACTCCGCACCCGTCCTCAGTGACATTGGGGGCTCACCGCCAGCACGGCCCCTTACGTGCGCTCTCGGACTTGGTATCCTCCGCACCCGTCCTCAGCGACACTAGGGGCTTGCCGCCAACATGGCCCTTTACGCGCGCTCTCGAATTTGGTGTCCTCCGTGTGAAAGGACCGAGATGCCGACTAGAGGGGGGGGTGAATAGTTGGCTTATAAAATTTCCCCTTTTAATCTTCTGTTTAAGTTATCAGATTAACTTCACAAGTTAATAGTGGACAGCTGTGACACAGGTGAGTGACACAGATGAAAACTATATGTAAATTAACACACAGCTGTCACACAGGTGAAAGGCACAGGTGAAGAGATAACCTGACACAGGTGCTCTACTTAGGCTAACTGTGACACAGGTACTAGCACAGGTGAATACAAGTGAATGAAACAGCTGAGTAACAGATGATCACACACAGGTATAAAGGTGATCTAGCACAGGTGAAAAGGTAAGCTTAGCAGATCAAGTCTAAGAGACACAAGCAGGTAAGTATGAGCAGATATGCATGCAATACAGGAAGTAAATGAGACTCAGAGGGTTTTCACCGAAATTCCCAACTCTTTGCAGAGAAGGTACGTCTCCGTTGGAGAGACCACTCCTGAGAGTTGGCCAGCACTGAATCGTGCTTGTTCTCCGAGTACCTGATCTTTCAGGACTCTTCCTTTTGCTTGTGGAGATCCTTTTGCCTTGCAGCAGGTAGACCTCAGAGCACCTTCACAAACTACTGGTTCAGCCCACACAAGCTTGGGTGATACCAGCAACTCCTACACCCGTCTAGGAGCAGACAAACTCCAAGAGTAACAGATGATCCAGCAGCAATCTCTTGGAGGAACCTTTGCTCGTGCTCTAGCTCACAAACCCACTCGAACTAACCCTTAGGCGCTTGGCTCTTGTGGAGTGGTTGGAGGCTTTGCAACGGTCGTATGTGAATCACTGATTTGAGCAAGGTTAAGGACAGAGTCCTCCCTTGGTCCCCTATATATAGGGTCCACAGGCACCTGACCGTTACCCTGTTGCCACGTAGGATTAAGTGAGCCACCGGTGTCAACCACCGGTGACACAGCTACACCCTACGCCCAACTGTACCCGGCTCAGGCAGACCGACACCTGTGTCACCGGCGGCGCACACAGGTGAACCCTTAGCTGATAGCAGCACTACCTAGCCCGGTCCTGGCACACTACATGCCCTCCGCATACTCTACCTAAGCTACCTGAAAAGGAGAGAACCTCCAATAGACCCCTGACACAGCAGACCCTATTGCAGAGCAGATCCCTTAGCTTTTACAAGCTCTCTCCCGGTACAGAGGTGTACCTGAGTCACAGAGCGGAAGACCACCTATGACACAGCTGTGTCACACAGGTGCCTAAAGCTCTAGGGTTTTCACACAGCTACATACTTTTGTGCAAAGCTATTGACATAGGGCAATTGGCCTCAAAGCACCAACCCCCTTGACCAACACTCTGAGCAATGAGCAAGGTTCCCTTAGACAACTGCTACTATTTCATCCCTCTTGATAGTACGGGTGGTTCCTATGGACTCAAAGAAAACTAGCAAATCTAGGCTTCACCTGCCACCAACTGAAGTCACGGCCCTTGACGCATCAAGCCACCATCACCTTGCTTGCATCTCCCTGCACAGCACCGGCTTCTTCTCAGCTGTAACACAGCTGCCTAGCACAGCCATCTCTTGTCCTTGAACCCACCATGTACCCTTTTTGGTGGCCATCCTTCTCTAGATAACCCTTCATCATGGAACCTGTAAGATCTGCTTACACTAAATGTAAACATTAGATTCCAGTTTAGGTTGCCATTAACCATCAAAACCATATTGGGGCCTAGATGATCTTTCAACCCCTCACGAGCAGTGGCACACGTCGCGTTCGCTAGGGTGGCTAGCTCCCTGCCGAAGCTGGGCGGCGTGGAGAGTAGCGCGAAGTTGGGAGATCATCTCCTCGTGTTGACTCAACCTCTCCTTGGCCGAGGTGGCCTCCTCCTGGGCCTTCGAAACCTTTTTTCTTCTCCTGTGAGATCACCTCCTCGTGCTGACTCAACTCTCCTTGGCCGAGGTGGCCTCCGCCTGGGCCTCCGAAACCTTTTTCTTCTCTCACGGAAACGAGCCCGCTGGGACTCAGCCAGATCGCCACGCACCTCCACGCTTGCTCTGCTGCAAAGTAAGCCTGCGAGAAGGAAACATAGTAAAAGCACACCGCGAGAATCACGTTCACAAAAACCTCATATAAGTAAAACACTAACCGTACATTGAGCATGGCAGACTTAGAGGCAGCGCAGATCTGTCGCAAGGACAAACCCTCGAACACCATGTCAAGGTCGGCCATGGAAAGCTGCACGGTGGCATCCCGGTAAAA